>JAHWFP010252979.1:0-10449 GCA_023313725.1 Lithobius niger
AGGTCTAAAGTCTTAATATTAGTGCAAACAGCAATTCAGGTACATATGAACATTGGAATGCCGCTATCTGTAAAAAAAATGCAGAATCACCTGGTATTTTACGATAGGATGCTGGCGATGTGCTAAATGCCAAAAGAAAATGGTACAAACTAAATATTGTTAACAAACTAAATACAGATGCGAACCTATTTACGTTGCGTTTTGGACTTATATGTCAGACTGCCTGAGTGGGGAATCGAACCCAGGATCTTTGAACCAAAGGCAGAGGTCCTACTGCTGAGCCATACTGGCACGGCCTGACATATAAGCCCAAAAGGCAACGTAAATGGGTTTGCATCTGTATTTATTTATTTCTTGTGAGCCTTTGGCTTTCGCGTCTTTAATTGTTAACAAATGTGCAATGTGGTAAAAATAATGTCCCGAGTTAGCTGAACATGTTACGTACATTTCAAAATGAATTAGTAGAAGGAGCCAACAAAGTGTTAATTGAGAACTATTTAAGTCTCGGCGTTTCAAACCACTTCTGGTTCATTCTCAGAAGGAAACCTTACCTAAAAAAAAAACATGTTAACACAAGACTGGCTTGAGGGAACCCTGGAGTCATGCCAAGAGTAAAATTTAAAAAATAAAAAAATAAATTTTTATGTGCCCACACAGAACTGGACCACAGTCACAACTAAAATTAAAAGCAGAGGGACAAAGGTGTGAATTTATGTTCTGGTACTGAGGACAATCTGGTGGCAAAATTTGGTAGCTTTAAATTGTTGAAGTAATTTGAAATACTCTTAATATTTTGGCGTATAGTTCAAGACGCCCAAAAACCAATTTTGTACAAGTAAGCCTTGATTGCAACCAAGGTTCATTTGACCGGAAGGTGGTGTCTTAACAGCAAACTGCAAGTGAAGTAGTGTTACTATGTAGGCTATGGTAACCACAAAAGAATGGCCACAGTTCTAAAACGTATTAGTTAAATACTACAAAAGATGCCGAAATGTGGATCGTTTCATCAAAAAGACTTTCCTGGTGATGGGTGGTTTTCACAGTGAGTACCCCTCCGTGTGGGCAGCGTTAATTAGTAGGGATCTTCAGAAAAGTTGGGATCGGTCACATGGTCCCTGCTCTTGCTATCTGAAGGTGTGGGGTTTTCTGAACCTCAGATTTGACAATTGTGTAAACCATGCCAAATATGTAATGAGTATTCATCCAAACGCACAATGATTTGACTAGAACCGAAGTCATTGGGGTCTTACTCTTTGCTGAAGCAACAGTCATTCAACATTGCGTGCAATTACATGACGCCAATAACATTTGCGTGCAGCATTTCGTTTTTAAAGCAAAGTCTGAAAAAAAATCTGAACAATGCTGTTTTTTTTTGCGATAACTATGATCAATTTTTATGTTTCATGTACTTAGCATTTTCCCAAAGTAACCAGACAGATAGCGGTCAATCGGACCAGATTATAAAAATTATAAACCATGAATAACCAACCGCATTACAAACAGTACTTAGTCTTCTCTTCAGTGTCTTTTTTGAGTACCAGCGAATTTTCGATGGATTTAATAATTATTGTGGTGTTGGGGGCCACAATCTTCCATCTTCTTCAGGCTTCTGATGCTTAGAACTGGCTTATAACCTAGTAGTCCGTGTTGTGCATTTTAAACTTTTACGCCGCTGATTCCTCTTCCCAGTGTCGGTCTGTTGTGGAGGCTTCTGATGCTTAGAATTGGCTTTTAACCTAGTAGTCCGTGTTGTGCATTTTAAACTTTTACGCCGTTGATTCCTCTTCCCAGTGTCAGTCTGTTGTGGAGACTGTGGCTCCCTTTCTATTCTTCCCTCTTGATGTTGAGGTTGATGTTCGGAGCTTCTTCCAGTATGTGGTAAGTTGATCTGTCAGATGAGGCGTTACTATCTTCAGTATATTCTGGCACGGTGTTCTTGTACATTTATAAGTGGTGCTTGTGTTTGCTGGAAGTGTTGGATTGCCAAGCACTCAAGTGCTATAAAATTGGTGTTGGACTTCATGAACATCTGAGTACCTTCCCAAGCGATGAGGTGTTTTCTTTTTCGTGTGATGGGTGGCCGCCCTATTTTTCCTGTCTTTGTTTACGATAGCCAATTTATGTTCAGAAATCCTTTTGCAAATATGTAAAGCGATTTCTGAACCCAAACTGGTCGTCGAAAACAGACAGAAAGAAGGGGAAGGCCACCCGCCACACGAAAGAAAAACACTCCATCGCTTGGTAAGGCAGTCAGGTGCTCATGAAGTCAAAACACCAACAAGGACTTCCATCTTAGAGCACTTCAGTGCATGGCCATCCAACATTTCCAGCAAGCGCATGCACCACTTATAAACACACCTGAACCCGCCTACCGGAATATAGTGAAGATAGCGATGCCCCATCTCACAGCCGAACTCACCACATCCTGGAAGAAGCTCCAAACATCAACACGAGAGGGAAGAACAGAGGGCCAGCCACCGTCTCCACAACAGACTGACACGGGATAGCTGAATAAACAGCACAAAAGTTTGACACACATAACATGGCCTACAAGGTTTAAATCCAGTTCCACGCATCAGAAGCCTGAAGAAGATGGAAGATTGTGACTTCAATATCACAATTAAATCCATCGAAAATTTGCTGCTAATCAAAAGAGACACTGACTAAGTACTTTCTGTAAACAAGACATGAACTTGTCCGACTCAATTACGCCACTTTCATCAAAGGTGACGTCATGCTTCAGTTGACTCAAATGCTGGAGCGTATGCTTGAATACATATTCATCATCATGCTTGCATTGTCAAAGGGGTTACTAGGTAGTTTTACTTTAAATACCAGTCGATAACTTGTTAATTTCTTATAGTCGTGCTACTTTTTACCTTCTTTTCACTTACTGGGGACATTCCGAGTGACGACGTTTTCCCCAATTTATTAATTATATTTACATAACTAATCGTAGGAAAGAAATATTACAGGCCCACTATCTTTAGTCGGTGGATTTGGTAGCAAAACATCCTCGAAGAGCAGGTGATTTCGATGAGTTAGCAGTGACGCCACGCTTCGGGATCGGAAAATTAATCGCGCATTTAGGAACAACTTTGATGAGCTGTTGTAACAACAATGAGCTGTTTGGCAAGTTTAGGAATTAGCTCACTATTTTAGTTTTTTTTAATGTCTGTACTATGGGGCTTGTAGCAAGACTGTAGCTAGGGTATTTAGCAAAAACAATACATTACCAACGTAAAACTAGGAGCGAGTAAATATATACACATCTGTATGACGTGGGAATGTCCATGTTGTAACTATTGCTTCATAGTCCATGTGTCGTCACAAGGTCATCTGGGAAAGGAGCTGTCGGTTCGTTTTTCAGATACAGTCTTGATTCAACATTGCTAGAACCTCTTTTTACCAGTCAGCACTGAGTGGCATCAGTTTTCCGAACGCGCGTGAATTGGTGTTGAGTCGGAAAGCGAAACACGCAATTTCTGCCTCAGTCGGTCTTGGTTTTAAGTAGTGATCTGCTTCACCGATTCACGCTCGTGCATCAAACAGAGGTGCATCATTCCTGGATTAATCGTTGCCGGAGTGGTATTTTCCGCATCTATCTATTAATTAAAACCTATATAGCATATTTTTAAAGCATGTTATCCAAGAAAACTGATGAGTCGTTCCAAATTTAACCACATACATGTGGTTGCGACCGTGAACGAGAGATGGAACCTGTGGTAATATTATCATGGACACTGCCTTTCGTGTCGCTCCTGGTAAAACTCATCCTAGTCAAACGTTTATTTTCTCGTTAATGTATTCTGGCAAGATTTCAGTGTTTTTCCGATGAGGAAATTTTCTACTTTTTTCAGCCTTTACATTTTTTTGGTATAAAAAGATTTCAGCTTTTTCGGCTGGTGGCTGCTCTCATGCTTGTATTAAGTCAACAAATTCTGCCAATAATTATTGTATAAACCTGTTTTATCTGACCTTAACACCCCATCACTTGATTATTTCCAGGCACCTTCCGACATCCTGCATAAATACCCGACGCAAGTGGACAACGATGGATTCGAGACATCCATTTTGGGACTCGAATTTGAAGTACAAGGAAAGCATTTCAACAATGGTGACCTTAAATTAAGGTGTTCAGCGGCCATTGGTTACGTCTACCAACAGTCGTATGATTTAGCAGTAGGCAGCGAGCATTTGAGGGTTGCCCAGCTGGAGAGCAAGGGCAGCCCAAGCCAGGGTAAGTCTTGTCAGGGTAAGTCACGGTGCACTACATGGTTTCACCCAGTGCTACACGTTATTCAGTTTTTTTTCATTTGTACATCTATGCACCTTAATAATTTACTAGCTCAAACATGACTAACTGATGCTGATAAACACAAGAAAAAGATTGCTTAAAGAAATTATGCCATCGAAAGAAGAATATGGGCAGTAACCGTAAATGCGTGCATGCTTCACTTTGCCTGCTGTCCACCCCACTATGACACTTGAAATCTAAAGTAAATCCTAAATAGCCTTATAATGAATAATTTACAATCCGCTGTAAATTATACAAGATTAATAGAAACACAACAACACCACAGCAATAATTATACAATAATTGGTGAGCCATTATTACGGACTTGTGCTTCATTGAGATAACGGACAGAGATTTGAATTAACGAATTCTGGATTACTGAACAGAGGGGGTACATGCACTTCTAGGTCATTAGCACCAACCTCAGTCACAGGTATAAGTCCTTTCCCTGAATTGGTGAATTCATGGCTACTAATGGATACAAATACAGTTGTCAGGCTGTCAGTAAATGTAGGCATGACCTGCAACACTTGTAAAGCTAATACCTTCTTTACTGTTTATATACCCAAGTACTCTCGTTTCCTTCCTCTTTACCTTGACAATATGAACTTTAATCTCTTCATACGAGTACCCCACTCGTCATTCGCAGCAGCTACGTTATTCTCGTACCCCAAAAAATGCTGTATTCAGATATACACAACATTAACTGTTCATCGATCAGTCTTTGAATGCATTAACCAGAATTTCTGAGACCAAATTGCATGGTGAGTGGTGCGTAAGTGATCCACCCTGCACACAAAAAGCTGCCAATTCACTTGACTTTATCAAGTCCTATCTGCCAAATCAAAATGCTGGTTTTAGATCGAAAGATGTGAGTACTTTGGCAAACCAAAATGTTCAAGATATCATCATCAGTTGATGGCTAGTTATAGTTATCTGGCATAGTTAACTTCATTTCAAAAAATTGTAGGATTACGGCTTCAAAAATGGTGGTGCTGACAGACTGCTGTTAGTTGGAACAACACGACCATGTTTTAACACGTCTTGAATACTTTCGTTCAAGATTTTTTGCTTGAATGGGTTGACCCGATATGGTCGTTGACTAGGGAGATGTGTTCTACTTCTATAGAAAAATACTAAGGAAAATCGGAAACAAGCCAACAGCGAAAAACGTACACTAGATATAATTTATTATTTATTTATTATCTACTTATTATCTATTTATTTCTACTTCTATTCTCATTTCAAGTAATGTACCTCTACCCTACGCCTTTCTAAAACAATTTTTGATATTTCAAAACGAAGTTATGCGCATCACTTATTGTACATGTGACTAATCTATGTATCCAAAATACAATTGTGACATCATGCATATTTTCATTAACAAACTTGTTCTGATCATTACTGATTGACCACGCCACCATTGTTGCAATTCAAAATCTAAATTAATACTCCATTCCGTCAGCAAATCTATGCTCAAAATGGCATCATAAGGTAACACTGAGCAAATAACTACTGGAAATTCAATTTTTAAACTTTTAAGCCACTTCCATACACACTTTTGACCAACGTTAATTTCCAGTGTTAAAATCTGCAGTGCATTTATACATCAACTGACATGTATTTAATTTCTTATCATTAGTTGTTGACGTCTCTTAAAGGTCAAGAGATTGCAGGGAAAGCTGCTATCCCACAAACCTCTTAATTCTAAATTATCAATTGTTGAAAGGTAAAGAAAACTCAAAAGCTCATAGTTGGCTCAAGTTGACAACTATGTGTGGCCAGTATACTTATTCTTTCCAGTCACATCGTCTAAAGAAACAATCATAGGTCATAATAAATGCTTATCAATTCTTACCTATGCTTACATCTAGCCTCAATTCTTCAAACATAAAATTGTTTTACATCATGAAGTCCAAGTAAATTTTTTATCGTTTTGTATTTAGTTTTATTGTGTCTTTTCGTGCCCAAGTGATATAGACCAAAATAGAACAAGACAGAAAGGTGCACAGAAATACACAAAAAGCTAAATTTCTGGTCATAAGACTTCCGTTATCAAGCACCACACTTCATGCAAAACAAAAAAGAGCGTATCTACATAGAATAAACTTTAGGGGTAATCCACCAACAACAAGCATCAATCAAGTTAAAACCTAAAAATAAAAATGACCCAAGCCAGGTTAAAATCCGACAATTAGGAGCCTGACTATCCCTATGGTCAGGTTCCTTATTGTCGACTTTTAACCCGTCTTTAAGTTCTTTTTATTTTTAGATTTTAAGTTTGATTGATTCTTGTTGTTGAGTGGATTAACTCTGAAGTGTATTTTATGTATTGACGGTCGCTTTTTTGCATGAAGTGTGATGCTTGACAACGGGTAGTCTTCCGGCCCGAAACATCGCTGTTTTGTGTATTTTTGCACACCGTTTTAGCTTGTTCTATTTTGGTTATAGTCTTGGTGCTTGGTGCAAGGGTGTTGAACACTCTAGTAGCGTATTAGTAAAACCTCTACCTTGTGATAGTGTGCCTGCAATCCATTAAGTGAAAGCTGGCTGCTCTGAAAGCAAAGAGCAAAAGCAAAAATGGAAAGAAACAAAAATGTGGGCGAGTTGTTACCATGGTTGCAATGTTTTACCACTTGAATCCTTCACTATACACACATGGAGTATGGTCTAGTATGACATATATAGTGTTCTGGTATTTATGATTTTTGCTGGAGGGGTTTGAGTTTACTTTATACTTGAATAAGAAAAATGTTTTCTAAATATCTTTTCTAAAGCGTTCGACATGAAGTGTGATGGCGTGTTGAAAATTAACCACGTCTTTTTCATCTTAATAACCACATTCCAAAACTGCAACAAGTTCGACACCACTGGAATATACATATAACACATGAAATAGTAATACAACTAATAACGTCAACTGCAAACTTATTCTTGTGTAGTGTGGTTGAAACTTATTAGAAAACTAAAATTGTAATTATCCATGACGTCCTAATACTAAATCTTCAGTGGATTTTAATTTTTTTTATTTTCTGTTCCCTCCGTCATAACAATAAAATTGAGCACCGTGTTATTTGTTTAACATTCTTTGCAATTAATAGCCGAGTGGTCGCATCGTTGACATCAATAGTAAGCAGGTTAACAGACCAGTGGGAGGCCAGGTAAAATTTACAAATTGCTCCTCATTGTCCTGGCAAAGGTAACATGGGAAAATTGACAAAGGTGTATAGTCCAGTCAAGTTCCTTACAAGGGAGGAGTCCAGTGCGACTCAAAATTCCGGATACAGTTTAAATTTTTCCGCATTGTCCAGGCAAGGCTAACACGGGAAATTGACAACAGTTCATACTCCAACAGGGTTCCTATCAGACTGGAGACAGTGAGTCTTGATTCTGCAGCGAAAGGGGCCCTTTCTGGCCCTCTCGGAAGGGATTTCAGCCTCGTGGGACAGACAGGACGGTAATAAATTACGAGCTATTAAAGGCACTGTCGAAGAATGGCACTCGGCGTGTCGCTGCAGTCGCCGTGAAGAGGTTGTGTTGGCCCATTTGCGCATTGGTCACACCCGACTTACTCACTGTTTCCTTTTGCAGGGGGTTGCCCCTCCTAAATGTTATTGGTGTTCCACTTAGGTCCGGCACTGCCTTGTTGATTGTTGCCATCTTGATGGTATTCGTCGTCGTTACCATCCTCCGCATGACATTGCGCATCAATTGGGCGATAAGTCTGTCCTCCTGTCCGATGTTTTTCAATTTTTGCAGGAGGTACAGATGTATGACAAGATTTAGATTAGGGGTTTAAATAATATCTCTGTAATGTTTGGTGCAGTGGCAACCCGGACCACTGCACTGTGACTGAGGTTGGTGCTAATGACCAAGTAGTCGACGCGCCATTCAGCCTCAGTCCCCCCCCCCCCACCCCACAGTGAGTCTCAGGCTTACAGGGAGTGGACTATTTACTATTAGCAACTGTTGTTAACACACCGCCACCATAATTTAAAAAAGACATCTTAGTTGATGCACCAACGTTACCTAACTCTGCAGAAAACAAAATTCGTTATGGATTCTTTTTTCGATAACAAGATCAATAGGACTCAAGTGGTCAGTGAGACTCAAGATTCCAGGGCGAGGGCAGTCACGAGTGTCTGCTCTGAGGGCCTGGTGTGGAATTTGATCAACAGAAAAGATTGTGTAAGTTTTGGCCTGCTGGTTTTGGCTGTGTAGAGTGTTGGCCTGCTGGAAACGCCTAAATAAATATTAACTATGTCTCGATCACTGAGTTTTCTGTCGAACCAATCGAGTCTTAAAACAGCCTCAATTCCCTCCCCTCTTAAAACAGCTGACACTGAACTGCTGTAGGACGGGTTTACATAGGACTTTCCATGAACTGCTGAAAGCCTACTTACTTTTCAAACCGTGACTGATCAAGTGTTAAATCAGCAGATACTGAACTGACGAAATAAACAATAAAGCAGTTAAACCCCAAAAATTGAGTTTTTAATATCGGCAATGAATTGAGCTGATATTGAAATAACGTATATAATTTTTAATTTTGTAGAGTTGGTGCATATCTCCTTAATTAATTAATTAACGTCAAGTAATATTGTACAAAATAAAACTAGTTAAGGGTCGTATTGGCTAAGGAGAGAAATTGGAAATGGGAGTTGAGCTTAAAGAGGGATGTTGGCCAGTACATTAGCAGGAAGGGGATTCGAAGTATAATTTTGGATTACGTAGTGTAGGAAGAATGGGATTTGAACTATAATTTTGGATTACATAACGGGATTCAAACACAAGGCATTAAGACATAGAAATGAATCGTAACCAGTCTTGGCAGTTCAGTTGTTGCGAGTGTTTTAATCCCATGGCTTGCCTGATTAACACGATCTGGGCAAATCTTGCCAAGTGGGAATGTAAAAGTGACGTCAAATTAAAGTCTCGACTGGGTTAGGGAAAGTGTGATAATCATTAAACAGTGTTTTAGGATTAGGATGCTGCGGAGCGTGATGGAACTTATGACTGAAACAATGTAAACCAGCAATATCACGTTGCCTAGCAATCATTAGGCCAAGTTGGTTGCCTAACTCTCAGCATATTCCCGTTAGACGATTCAGCCAAGATTATTGTCAGTCGTATTTGTAATTAGTAAGTATTTACCCCTAAGCTCTTGCCTCGAGGTTTACTTCACTTCGTGTTCATTTGATCATGGCTTAGTCTGCTTCCAACCGTATAAGTTAGGCAAGCTTTTATTTTTCCATCAATAATCGATAAACCGCTAGATGAATTTCCAACCATGGCCGACTCAGATATTTCATAGCCCATAGTCGCTGGATTCAACACTGAAATTTCTCCATTATGGTCTGTGTCCCGCAACGACTGAAGGGGTGTAAACCAGAAATTTGTTGTTTTGTTACCAACTTTGAATTCGGTACAAACCAAATTTAAAAAGAAAAGGGTAGTTGAAGAATGAGCTAAACTAGCTTTTTATGATATAATTACGCACTTGGAATGCGAAAGAGAAAGTGTTGTTTCAGTACTGTGCTGCAATTCCTTTATCCGACAGTAAACAAAGCATTGGGTCACTCTATCATGTTGTGCAGTGAAATTAATTAAACAATTGGACCGCTACTTCACAGTTAAGTACAGTAAATCAATACTAAGGAAGCGTTTGAACTCATGGGTTGTTTGCCAAGACTCGGTACCCCTCCATATGTGATTTTTCTCTGAGACATGTGAGAACTGCACAACCTGAAACAACCATTTTAGGATCAGCCACTTTCGAAGTAGTAAGAGCGGCAAGCTTAGATGAGGTGTTGAACATCGAGGGCCTGTGACGGATGTTCGTAAAGGATGGGCCCTGTCACAATCTTTACATTTGAGCGGTTTCTCATCAGTTGTAGTGATGCCTTTGGTTGAACAGTACGTTATCTCAAATTAGTTGAGTATGAATTCCTTATTTCAATACCAAGCATTTGATGTATGTGGATGACGGATATGCCGTGGAAAAACCTCTTTTTTTCCCAGTCTGTTAAGCAAGGGCCACTACTCTTGTTTGCATAAAAATGAGACAAACTAAGTAGGCATATAAATGAGTTTCCAAAAACACATTTTCTTGGCCAAGCAAGAGATACAATAATGCATTAGTTTATTTTCTA
>JAHWFP010252980.1:0-12461 GCA_023313725.1 Lithobius niger
GTAGAAACACCGAGAACCTGGCAATTCGCCCACGACAATAAGTGCCGCCCTACAATTAAAAACGCTATTTACTTCCCTAAGAAGATCAAACACTAAGGGTTCCAAGGTCAGGGGGGCAGGGATGGGTGGTAAACACACCACACAATGTGGGGAATACGGGGGAGGGGGGGGCACTATTAATTTCCCTAAGAAGACCAAATACCAGAGGTTCGAATGGGGTACTACAGAAGGGGGTATTCACGCCACACAATGGGGAATGTATGGAGGGGGCAGGTATGGGACGGGGCAACAAGGGGGTACCAGACTGGTTGTAGAAGGGAAAATCAGACCACACAATAAGGGAATGTGGGGGGGGGGGAGGGGGAATGGGACACATCAATTTTTCCACCCCTTTCAATTCATGCTGCCCAGTAAAGCATTTCACTTGCACATGCAGGAATTAGCTAGACCGGCGTATGTTACGCCGAGGGTACAGCTAGTCTACATTAATAAAAACGAGTTGTAGAACACCTAGTGTTGCACATTGGTCACCCGTGCCATCTGAGCCACCAGCTTGTAAAAACAATGGCCAGTGACTACTTATAATAACCTCTTCTAATAATAACGCTAGTCGATGAATGTAAACGGAATGATTGCTGCCAATATACTGAAAACCTAACTTTTAATGGATAAAACTTGGCTTAAGGCATACGCAACTTAATATTAAACCACCGGCTAAAGGTTCTGTCACTGTGGACGAATAAAATTAAAGGATTACCGAAACTCAGTTACATATAAAAACGCTATTTACTTTCTGCCAGAATCCAGTAAAAGAATGGAATACACGAACCATGGAGTCTCGGGACGAGTCAGGGTCGTGCTCGGTGATGCCGGGTCATGCCACACCACACCACGCCGAATGAAGCATTAACCGCTTGCTAAAGGTTTTGTCGTGGCGACGATTAAAAATAAAAGGATTAATGAAAATCGGTGTAACTATTGAAAACACTATTTACCTTCTGCCTCACCCAGAAAATAAATGACAAAGCTGGCAGGCTGAAGGTTTGGACTTTGTTGTACAAAGGCGTAATTCTGTATTTTCGGGGGGAATATTCATATGTAGTCAGTGCATGGAGTCCGGGTCAGGGAAGGCGGTGATTGAGTGAGCGAAGCGAACGAATATCAGCGTTTTTTTAGCCAGTGCGTGGAAAAACACATAGACGGAATACACGCCTTGAGCAACAAACACTTGAGACAGCAAACCGCCCCGATGTTGCAAACGGTGACTCAAACACCACCCACGCTACACGGGCTTCAGCTAGTATATTGTATAGTTCAGGAAGCATCGAACACTGGCTGATCTCAATACTTAAATTTGCTGTAAACTTAAGACTAAAGGTGTGGATTCGGACCTCAGACTGTGGAAAATAACATAGATAGCCACGAAACATAGTTCGTTCCCCTGCACTCCCCTGCGTTTCCCCATTGTGTTATCAGATTCACCCCCTTTCTGCAGCCCCGCTACCCCGTCTCCCCGCACCCCCTTCCCCCCCCCACCGCGAATTTCCTCTATTGTGTGGTTCGAATATCCCCCCCCCCCCCCCAATCCCTGCTTCCCCTCCTTTGGAACCCATGGTGTTCGGTTTGGTCTGGTATTTTTTTACGCAAATTAGTACAATTTTTAGAAGTTCGTGTCCATCATTAAGCAGGTATAAGTGTAGTATTTGTGGTTCTATATTAAATGTCACCATATTGTTATGGTCACTAAGGCCTTACTGTACCCCAACCTCAACATCGTAGATTAGGTGCATATCATCAGTCAAAAATGAAAGCAAAATATTTGTTCCTCAGGTGGGTTTAGTTGCCAGCTGCATGAGACCACAGCTTAAAGCGTGACGCAAGAACTTGCTGTGTACACAGTTAGTCGCTTTTGCTGTGAGCCAGTCAACAGCAGAAAGATTAAAATCCCCCTACGATAACATTTGAACAAGTTGTCATGACGGCAAGTTTATTAGTAAACTGCTCATGTTAACAACTAAATTTTCATTATAACCTTCCGGAGTGTAACCGTTAATGAAATTAAGCTTGAAATTTAATTAATTCGACTGCCAATGCCTCGAGCTCCTCTGAAATCATGCAGGTTCAACTTCCCTACGAAAAACCACCGAAATACCGCATGCTCTGGAGCCCTGTCGTTCTGAATAATGTTGTAAACAGTTACTCCAAGTCAATATGGAATTGATTACGGCTGCAGCCAACCACGTTTCGACTATAAACAAGATATCTTAATAATTTGAAGCTACTAGCAAATTAAATTCGCCCATATTTGCAACAAAACCACGGGTATGTAACGAGATGAAGATCACGTTTCTGGTGTTGTTTGTACAAACTTTTCCCCTAGGGTCTTTGTCAGTGTGGGTTACATTTTCCAGAAATTGTCCCACTGATTAATTTGTTTTCCTGCTCTGTCAAGGCTACAACGATTTCACCTTGAAGCACATATTTGCGTTTAGCTTTTAAATGTAGTTCGTCCTGGCTCGTACAGACCGCACACTGGATGAGGTCATAGTTAAACCGAGGACCGTGTTGGCTTTGGTGTTGATTTTTGTTCTGAAACTCGAGCCTAAGAGCGAATTCCCATACTCGTAATTACGCATGCGTCAACGTGTACGTAGGGGTCTTGTCATGGAAACCATGCCCTGGAGCCTCTGTGCAATGCGACACTGAGCCTCTGGTAAGGAAAGTTCAGCTTTCGCAGAAAGGAAATTGTTATGGAGTCTAAGAGCCACCTACAATAAAGGCCGTCTCAGCTTTGCCTCCCACAATGCTCCACAAAAAGACGACACAAATAGCGACGTGGCAAGTTTGCCAAGTGGCGTCATCGGTTGACAGAATTCGGAACCCTTGTCAGTTACTTTGAAATTTCGTCGCTTGGTGTAGAGATGGCAGCACCTACCAAATTTGTGCATCCTTCTATATCACTAATTGATTTTAGTCGCCTAATTTGTCTTGTAATGGTGTGGCCTTTACTGTAGGAGGCTCCAACACGAATTTAGTTTTGGCCCAAATTGAGCAGTGTCACTTTGGCCTAAAATGATATGAAATTTAGCACATTAGTTGAGAGCGCCAATGGTCGAAAACGAATTCAACTTTTCCTCAGATTGAGCAATGTGGCTTTGTCCTACATTAAAATGAAGTTTGCTATATTAACTGGGAAAGAAGATGATATAACACGAATTCAGTTTTTCCCCAGATGGAGCAATATCACTATGACCCCAGTTTTTATAGTGTTTAAATATTGTAAATTTATACCTTGTATTGTTTGGAAGTTTCGATTACACTTGGATCTTGCGGATGGTTAGGGTCAATTTTGGCATCAGTAACTAGCGTTTTGCGTAAAAATGATAACGTTGAAAGATACAATAATTTGTGCGGATCTGAATGTTCCATTTTGGGTTAATAATAATAATACTAATTAGTTTAACCACAACACAACAGTGGTTAGGAAAATGGAAGGGCAAACACAACCACTGACAACAGTCCTATTCTAAACTTTCATACATAAAGGGAACAATATGCTGTCATCGCAACACCAACAGTTAATAAGTTCTACGTACAAATGTGGCGAAAAGCAGTAATTTTAACCCATGTTTAAAGCCAACAACTCCCTCCGTGAGGGAATTCCAAGCTGGCACAACCAGAAGAGAAAAAAAAATCTACGGCAATCCAGGTTTGGATCCCAAAGGACGTAGCTTAAGTCAGCGTTTCCTAGTCGACGCCACATTATTAAGCTCAAACAATGGGATATCCGCAGTGACGAAACCCTCAACAAATTTGAAAATCAGCACCAAATCAGCAATTAATCGTCAAAGCTCCAATGGCTCCAGGTCGAATTTCCTTAATCGTTCATTCGAAGAAAGCTTCCATACAGAGGAAGTACTTCTCGTGAACCTTCGCTGGACAGACTCCAGCCTGTCAGAATCCATCAGCAAGTACGGGGACCACACCGGGCTAGAATACTCCAGCAAAAGTCGCACGAATGTCTTGTAGGCCCAAACCTTAGTATCAACACTCCCAGAAGTAAAACAATAGCCAGTCGCCGGAAAGCCAGAGCACGAATACTGTGGAGGGAAGCTTTCAGGTCGGAGGTAAATCGCACACCCAAATCGTGGATTACCAAATCGTCTAACATCAGACAGTCCAAAACTATTTAGGGTGTATGGTAATGCTAGGGTATGACTCCCAACGTGAAAGGTAGAACATTTTTTGATTCCGACAGTGGTAGCTGCCAAATCGCCGCCCACTTAGATACATGATCAATCTCCAGGGATAAGGCGCATCAATAATTTTATTACCCAATTTCAAATAATTGGCAAATTTGAGATTCTGAATACCAGGTCTGATGTAATGGGAGATTAATGAAGGAGTGATCTACTGTTAAAAGACTGTCCTTGTGACAATACAAGCTACACTAAGCCGAGTAATAAAGAAATGAAGTGGTAGAGCACTTCCCTGGGATTCCTTGATTCAAGTCCCAGATGGGTCAGTTGCTTTTCTTTCTCTTCATGTTACCGTTTCTTGCTTTCTTAGAAGCAAGACTTAACGCAAAATTGTTAATTTTACCAATATTGGCTGCCTGTCGGAAAGACTACTTGAAGCAAAATTTGCGTGCCTAAAACCAAACTTAGCCTAACATGTAAAATTCAGGAGTATCCTTCTCCACTTCTCCCAGAACTTTCAACGTGTAGGTCTCCGTTACAGATGAGTGTTGAAAAGTATTCTGGCTATTCTCGCTCAAGCCCCAACTCCAATTACGCGAGAACTGCGAGCCAGTTACCCACGCTATACTGACTAGCACGCCACTTTCCTCACTGACCTGTCCGAATAGTTCTTGCGAATAGTTCAAATACCATTTAAGCGACTTGTCTAGCACTACAGTATGCTAGCATAGCCTAGCTCTGATTGGCCTAAAATGAACGCACATTTTTGCTCATAGCTAATTATTGGAAGACTTTCATACGATAGCAGTTTCGGAACCAGTGGAAAATTTTCTAGTTTTACATAATGAAAGCTAGTTTCCAGACTTTTGTGAGATGTGAATGATCGTTTCTAGCAGTGATTTTGCTGTACGGCCCCATTTTGAACAGAGATGAATAATAGCGCTCATCACAATTTGAATCTAGAACGCATGCCATTTGATGGCCCCAATTATTAAATACACGTCTATCTATGTGCGATTCATTTTGTGTCTTACAATGAAAGTATTTAGCTTAACTTGAGTGACCAACCGATTGAGTACAGGGATACGCAACGGCTTGTTTAACGTCGCTATCTTGTCTAAAATGTTGCCGACGCTTCTTCCTGATTGGTAATCGCCGGAGCAAGCTGAGCGAGTTGACCCGCGCTAGCTGAAAGATTCTAGGCAGAGCATTAGTGCGCGAGATGGCCTTCTTGCCTTGGCGAGACGTTGTAGCGAATTGCGTATATGGAGTTTGCAGCGCTAAACCACGTTTTGCAGCTTTGGTCTCGCAATACTCGCTAGCTGGCTGGACTCGCGTAAATGGAGCTTAGGCTTTATGACGAGAAAAGTGCCCAGCTCAGTCAGTAAATCTGTTGGGGCAAGGTGTGATGGGAAAAGGTGGCCTGATGGTTAGAACAATAATTGTCTCATATGCCAGAGTTCCCGGGCTCGAACCTGACCCTAGCTGCCGAGGCATTTCTGGGAAGAGCTCTCTAACGCCTCGTGTTCAAGCTGATTGTGGCAAACAAAAGAGACTAGGAATTTTCGATTTTAATGACCTAGCAAATTGTCCGTCTCTCCTTCTTTCGCTATGGCTTAAGCAAGCCCTATTCATTCGCTCCGAAATTTAGCCCCGCTAACGTCAGGAGTACTAGCGATCAAAATGTGGTGTGCCATTCGGCCAAAAACCGTTATCTCCAACTGCTTCCGCACAAATCAAACATGATGGTGACGTGTGATCCCCAAGTTATAGTCGCGTCACGGCCACAGAGCAGCACAAATACGACACAGTTCGTCTAAATTATCTTCTTTATCATTAGAATTACATTTTTATTTTTGTCCCACGTGCGTCCCGCTACAATTTCACGCTTTTTCTAAAACTGAGGTTGTAATGAAGTTGGCCGCTAGTTGAGTTTCGTAGCTTGCGTTCCAAAGTCGAAACCGAAATTGTATATAACGACGCTGCAGTAATGACGCCAGAGCTTTAGACTCACAGTCACTTCCGCTTTTGTCGGCAGTTGGTGCTGTCGTGGCGAATTTGAGTGTGTTATTTTAGCAGTGAGTGTAGCAAGTACGTTATCCCACAACGAAGTGTTAATTTTAAGTGTTAATTAATCCCAGGTTTCAGTAGGGAGTGCATAAAACCTCCGAAGTAACCCCGTGGTTCATAGACCCATGCTGTTTTAGGCACTGGTGAAGATCGAGATCGAGCGAATCACGTGATAGCGTCAAAAGCTAGAATGAATTGAATCAGTTGAGTTCTTCACTACTTGATATCCATATTCTTCATATACTCCTGAGCATAAAAAAAGGCATTAAAAATTTTAAGTCAGTTTAGTGCACAGATATTGTTTTTCAAACTCCTCGCCATTCTCGCAGCAGGGAAAAAATTATAGAGGGGCGCCCAACTGCGCCTCAAGTTTAACATTTTAAGTCAACAGCCAATTCGCCAAATAAAAAGTGATTACTGACAAATTTACAGCTTTTACATTATCCCATTTAATACTCTCAGAAACCACTAAATGAGGTCAATATATAAAAAAAATTCTTCTCTCAGAAAAAAATAAGAATTATCGTCCGGAAAAATAGGGGTAGAGGTATGTTTCGCTCTATTTTACCTCGGTAATAAAAACGACCTTTAAGAGACAAAATTGTTTTCTCCTCGATTTGGGATTCATTTAGTGGTCTCCGAGTGTACCAGTGGGGAAACTTGAAAACTATATTTTTAAACCAGTCAATAAACATTTTTTCGGAAATATTAAGTAGCTAATTACAAAAAAAATATTTTTTTCCTTTTTGAGATAATGCATATAAAAAAAAACAGAAGTCATAAACATCATTTCTGAACTATTACGATTTATAGAAGACCTTTAAAGATTAGCTTTACAAAACTATGAAACAGCTTTAAAAAAAAAAGGTAAGGTTACTACCGCTTATTGTAATTTTTTATTTCACAAAAAAAAGTATTTTTACGTCTGTACATTTTTTGTCATATACATAATTTAATGTCTGTGCAGTTTTTATCATAACCAAAATTTTAATTTACATCTGCACATTTTTTTTCTCTCATAAACATAATTTTTTATCTGGACAACTTTTTTTATACACATAAATAATTTAACATCTGTACGGGTTTTCTCATGAACATAATTTTATTTTGGAGCTAAGCAGTTTTTCTCAAACAAAATTTTACGTCTGTGCAGTCTTTCTGGTAAACGAATTTAAGAGGTTTTTTTCTCTTAAGTGAAGTCATACGTCTCTGAAGTTTTTTTTGTTGTAAAGGTAATTTTTAATCCGTATACTTTTTCTTATAAACGTAATTTTACGTTGAAACAAATCCACAATACGACTGCACTGGGGCAGACGACTACGACCCACACGTTGAAAGCCATTTTTCTTGGTCCATTTTGCACAGATTCTCATAAACGTGATTTTACTACCTGTACAGTTTTTTTTTTGTCATAAACGAAATTTTTTAGCTTTACAGTTTTTTCTCATAACGTAATTTTACGTTGAAACAAAATCCGCACGACGAATAGCTCAAAAGAGTATGACCCACACGTTGAATGGCTTTTTGCTTGGTCATTTGCACTGATTCTCATCAACGTAATTTTACGTTTGTAGATTTTTTTTTCGCAGAAACGTAATTTTTATGTTTGAAACAAAATCCACAATACGACAGCAGTGGCGTAGACGATTGTAGTCCACTTGTTTGGTGCCATTCTGCTTGCGCCATTGCATAGGTCAGTTTTACAATAAAATGCGCATCCATCAACCATTACATCGGTGTCATTATCGCATACGTCATCTTTCTTTTTCACCCTGCTGCCACAACCTTTCGCAAAAGTTTCAACTGCAAAGAAACAAAACGTTAAACTTCAACCATTATACTCCGTTACAACAAGAATACGGATTACAGTTTTTTTTTCTCATAACGTAATTTTGCGTCTGTACAGTTTTTCTCACAAACCAAATATTTTGTAGGATATCATGTACAGGTTTTTCTCCTACACGTAATTTTAGGGCAATAGTTTTTCTCATAAACGAATTTTAGTTTTAGTCACTACAGTTATTTCTCACAAACGTAATTGTACGTCTGTACAGGTTTTCCTCACAATCGAAATTGTACGTAGGAATGTGTATTTTCTCTCCTATAACTGATTTTAGGGCTGTATAAACGTATCATAAACGTTCCCATAAACGTATTTTAATTCATGCCTGCACAGTTATTTCTCATAACCGTAATTTTACCTCTGTAGATTTTTTATACGAACGAAATTTACATATGATGCATACGGGCTTTTCTTTTAAACGTAGTTTTAGGGCTGTATATATCTGTAGTCTTTCTAAAACACGTAATTGGACGTCTGTGCAGTTTTTTGTCACAAACGAAATTTTACGTAAGATACGCACAGGTTTTAATTTTTCTAAACGTAATATTGGGGCTACATAGTCTTTCTCATAAACGTATTCTAATAATTTACGTCAGTACATAAACGTAATTTTATTTTAGGTCTGTGAGAAGACAAAATAAAATTGCGTGGGCTATGATTACACATGTTGATTGGGTTCCCCAGCGGACTTTCGTAAAGCTCGTCAGGGGCTCGTCGTTGCTTCATGAATACGCAGTGTCGGAATGGGCCACCCGGGAACCCGGAGATCACCGGGGAGGCCTCTACTAATAGGACGCCCTTGTTGTGAAATCTTTTTTTTTTGACAAATTTGAACTGAATTCGTATGCAAATTTCAACTGCTGGAAATCGCTCTCAAATTTACTCTTGATTTCTTTAAAATACGCTACCTTACTGGGCTCCGACGAAACATTAAAAAAAGATCATATGATAATTGCATCTCTTAAAATGCATGAAAGGTTTCAAATTCACGCCGATTTCTTTAGAATACGCTATAGCTTACAGGGCCTCGCCCCGATCTCTCAGTCCCCCCCCCCCCCCCCCACACACACAGAGGTTCTTCGTTTCAGAATTGCATATCGTAGGAAAATGTTTCGAATTAACGCAGGTTTCTTTAAAATAATATATAGTCAGTGGCAATTTCATCCCCCCCCCCACCTGCCTGTGAGATACCCCGAGGCCCCTGAATATATATATAATGAAAGGGGCGAAATCACTTGCGCCATCTTGTAACCACTGCCATGACAAGACTTCCCTTATTTTTCTTAACACCAATACCAACACCAACACTTTATCACTGACACCCAAACAACAAAATCTACCGATACTGGTAACTTCGCGTCATTTTTTTATTCCGTTATCCAAAAAAAAAACAATTTCTTCACCGGCCGGAAGTCGCATTAGAACAATTAAGTAGCCTATCTCCTATTGGGCGCATGTTATTAAATTTTTCAATTACCAGCTACGAACGATGGACTCAAAGAAATCACCCTGAATGTCTTTGTTGTTACCCTGTATATCTCGCTCGAAGCCATTATTTACACCCCTACGTTGTCCAGAACGATCATAGAAGCATTTTTCGCCTTTGTTATACCTGTTTCAACGCTTGGACTGAATTCGACAGCCATTACCGGAAGTTAAGATGAGCTGCGGACGTACGTCTTAGCTTCGATATGATTGGCCGTCTTAGCTTCGTCTGTTGTTGTTTTGAAGGTGCCGCATGCTTGTGTGTTATTAGTTTCCCTTTCGTTCCAATGGCTCTTAACACCGAGCAGAAAAGAGCAGTAGATGGGTCGGTTTTGGGTTTTCAAGTTTCGGTTCGGTTTTCGTATTTTTGCCGAAACTTCGGTCGGTTTCGTTTCGGGTTTCCGTTAAAATGTTTCCAACCTATAGAGCAGTGACATTTGCCGCCATATTGGCACCACTATGGGTTTTGGAGGGCATAACTACAAGGTGTACTACATAAAAATGGAGGGAAAAACAACGGAAAAGAGAGGATTTCTTAGGCTTAAAATAACGTTGTTTTCTCCAACAACAAAAATAGCGCGTTTTAGGTCGAAGAAATCAATCTTTACAGCATCGGCTTCAGTTACTTATAACGCCCTTCTGTTTCTCTCTGAAGTGCCCCTTGCAGCTAACCCATTAAGGCTCCACCATAGAGTTATATATAATAATACTACGTCGTGTCACTGCTCTACAGGGTGGGGTATAGGCTTAGCAATTTAGCAAACGAAAAACAACTATTCAACTACGCGAAATACCAACTTCTTTCTTTATTGTATAGTATTTCAAATTAGAAAGGCTAACTACATAACCACAGCTATACCTTGTGTGTATTTGCAAATAAATAATAATAATAATAATAAAACAATCCGTTATGAGGAACACCAAAACACTAACACGACAACTCCAATAAGCACATGTACTTGCGTGCGCTTTGCCACACAAAAATTAATAATTACCAGCCATTAACTTGTGTGCATCATTTTGCAAAAGCCAAAAAAAAATATCAATAAATAAAGTTTCGTGACTTCATTGAAAATAAATACAAACTGCACTTTGTTTTGATGCAGTTATTTCGTCTCCATTTGGTCGCTGACTGGAATTCTGGCTTGGCGTACAGCGTACCAGTGACCATGTTCATAGCCGACTACAGAGACATTAACTAGGCCTAACTCAAGGCGGAGAGAAGTGCATGAAGGGGGGGGGGGGGGGTCTATTCCGTGCTTTTTGCATATTGCTTTCTCATTGGGTGCTGATTTTGTTCCCTCCGCTGACGTACAATACAGTTCAACAGGTTACGCACATGCGCACAAGTCAAACAAGAAATACTCCAGTATGCGTGGCTCCTGTGACGTCACGCAATAAGCTGGGAGTGACCAACCTTACTTATATTCTATCGTTCCAAGAATCTTGAGTGGATCCAGTTGCCCGCCTGTATCACCACGCTAAGGCGATGAAAGTTGTACGAGCAAGGCCGGCTGAGATCCGCTAAGTCGCTCAAGCAACGTTGTCTGCAAAAAACCGACGAAACGGTTATTTTTTAAGGGGCAGACGGTTTTTATGAAAACCGAAAACCGCGATTACGTTGTCGAAACCGACCCATCTCTGCTGCTGACACTGACGGAAACAAATAACGAGTTTAAATAAAAAAAATTTGCCCAAACGAAATTAATCCGGAGCAGCGTTATATTATATTGTCTATTAAAAATGGCGGCATGACTCACTCTTATCAACTAAATTACTAACCATCTGTGATATTTCAGATTTCCGTTTATGAGTTGTAATTGTATAGTGGAACCTACCCAGAGTCCAATTCATTTTCTTATAGCATTGAACAGTTCCTTCGTCACAATCCAGAGATTTTAATGGTTTCTGGTTACAGCTACCCGGTGTTGCTATTTCGTTACATGCCCAACATTTCAGAGTAATTTTTGCGCCTGAAAAAAAAAAGAAATGGGGAAAAATTGGTGTTTTGACTTTAGGTGATTGCAGGGGTGCTGCCGGGAGAACCAGCTTTTTTTATATTTTTTCACATCCCCACTTTTTATATTTTTCACAGTTTTCGTATACCCGCTTTATATTTTTTTTTCTCATTTTTCACATACCTGCTTTTCTCATTTTTCACATACCTGCTTTTTAATTTTTACATTTTTCACGTACCCACTTTCATTTTCGTAGCACTATTTCTTCGTTATCGTCTCACCTGTTTCACCTTTCTTTAATAAAACTTTTTCGTTTCCAATAACCATTGTGTTCTCCGTATAAGAGAACGAAAGCGACTTCAAAGAGACTCCGCCCGTAAACCAACCAATTTTCTTTTGTGTGTTCTAACCACAGGCATGCCTACATAATTCTGGGCCCAAAATTGTGGCGGATAATTTGATTGTTTTTTTTACTTCGTTTGTGCGTTTTGCCTTTTTTTCACACCAACTCTCATATTTTTCACATTTTTCACATATTATTTCACCACTGGCAAAATTTTCACTTTTTTCACATTTTTTCACACCGGCAGCATCGTTGTGATTGTATGTACGAATGAGTGTTTACAAACTCTGATTCAATCACGATACTCTATCGTTTCACGGTGATGTGATTATATCGATCATGGCCAGAAAAGGGTGGAGTGTAAAAACCTTTTTTCGGAATTCCTCATGGGCTGGGTGTGAAAAGGGTGCTCTTGGACGTCACCATCACACACAAAAAATGTCATCGTTCAGGAGACTTGTCTTGAGGTACCCCAAGGTCCTTCACGTTTAACATTGTATGCCAATGGGCGGAATGGCGAAAAAGGGAAAAAAATAATGATTTGACTGTTTTGAAATCTAATT
>JAHWFP010252983.1:0-31528 GCA_023313725.1 Lithobius niger
TGGTTTGGATAGTCCATGTGGTTTTCGCGTGATGCGCGGTCTAAGATCCCGACTACCGATTCACATGTCTCTTATTGTTTAAAAATTATAGGGAAAGTTTTGAAATTATACTGGGGATTTGGTATTGGCCAGTTTAGTTTAAAGATCAGCACGGGTAGAAAAAAGCTGCTCCACCCAGCCTATTTTGTCATGTTGAGGTACAGGGATACAGCATAAACTTAAAGGACGAGTGTCCGCCATTCACAGAGAGAAAGATCTATCAATAACGTTTTCATGATAGTATCCAGCTAACTAGCTAGTTACCTTGGCAGTCTTTCCCTGGTTGAATGATATCACTACTTTCAAAGGCCGACCCTTTTTGGCCAAACAGCCAAACAGCCAAAAAAAGCGGAGCCCGCTCCATTATGTCGAAAGTGGAAGTGACGACGGCCCTGTTTAGGAAGTGACGACGGCTCTGTTTAGATGGTTTCCCCGAGTTCTCAATTAGTGCAAACGGCGAAAGAAATACAGATCAACAGTCACCAAACAATGTGTAATTCTACATGTAAAGGATTAAGTCAGCTTTCAGGCGTCGACATTCTAGAGTGTCCAACTTTAAAACACTTACGCGCTGGTAATATTGTTTCTTACCTACCTAGCCCAGGTAAATGTTTTGTAAATCTCCTCTGGCCTGATTCGATCTTGTCAATATCCTTCAACAGTCTTGGCGACCAGACCTGAAATTTTCCCCCCGTTTGCCTGTTGAGGGGACCACGCCCCTTGGCTACAATAACGCCAAAAGTTTTCGTACGTTTCTTTTCCTGTAAATGCTTTAGAACTGTGCGAAAGAGAAGCAGTCGGAAATCGGGATTAATTGCTTATACGCCACTATGTACGAGTTATTCCCAACTGCGAAAGCTCCCTTCGTGCAATGCTACCTTCGAGGAACAGAGACCAACGGTTTATCTGAGTCACACTGCAACTGCATCCTGACCACTTATACCACACGCCATGGCTGTTTGCTGTGACGTGCATATCACGTGACTGGGTTAGTCCAATCAGACGGCCAAGAAGCCGTTGTTCTAATTCGTGATTGGCTAACTCATGGTGATGTCACGGCATACAGCCAATGCGCATGGGTTAGTGTCTGTTCATGAAATAAGAGTGAATTCGTAGGCTTGCATCTTTTTCCTACCATCTCTCGCTTTTTCATTGTTTCCCCCCCCCCCCCATCCTTTGCATAATTTTCGTCCGTCGCATGATCGCGATTGGTTAAACACAAACAAAGCAGACAACCATAAGGAACTTTTTTGCTTCCTAGGAGCACAGCGTAAGAGCCTGCTATGCCTTGCTACCACACGTCTCTCTTTTTTTAATTGATTGCTTTTTTATTCGTCGTTGCATGATTTTCGTCCGTCGCATGGTCACGATTGGTTAAACACAAACAATAAAGGAACCAATAAGGGACCGTTTCGCTTCCTAGGAGCGACAGCATACAAACCTATTATCCCTTGCTGCCATCCGTCTTTTGTAATTGATTGCTTTTTTTTATGCGTCGTTGCACGATTTTCGTCCGTCGCATGATCGCGATTGGTTAAACACAAACAATTTAAAAACAGTAATGAAGCTTTTAGCTTCCTGTGAGCGACAGCATATGAAGGTATTATTCCCCGCTATCGTCCGTGTTTTTTTTTTAAGTTTTTTTTTTTTTTGAAAAGACACGGTCGACAGCGGGGAATAATGCGTTCGTACACTGTCGCTCATAGGAAGCTGAAAGCTTGATTACTGTTTCTGAATTGTTTGTGTTTAACCAATCGCGATCATGCGACGGACGAAATTCATCAATGACGAATAAAAAAACAATCAATTAAAAAAGACGGATGGTAGCAAGGGATAACAGGCTCCTAATGAAGCGAAAAG
Source organism: Lithobius niger (assembly GCA_023313725.1). Lineage (NCBI taxonomy): Eukaryota > Metazoa > Arthropoda > Chilopoda > Lithobiomorpha > Lithobiidae > Lithobius > Lithobius niger. The sequence continues at coordinate 1,900 of JAHWFP010252983.1, forward strand.
GTCCCTTATTTTTTGCGTTGCGTGATTTTCACCCATCGCATGACGGCAGTTGGTTAAACACAAACAATACAGAAACAGTAAGGTGGCACAACAAGAGTACCAAGAGTACCAACACCAAACGAGGTTGCAATGTATTTTAACAATGAACGGTCATACATAGGAACCGTTAGAGATTGTGCGTGCACCTCGCATGCTGCCTGCTCCACCTTGTTTTTGTTTTTGTTTGTTTTTATGTCGCCTCTTTGTACTTGCTTAACCTTCCTCGTCATGCATGGTAACCGTTAGGACCACGACCTAGAGAAGCTACCCCCTTTCTTGAACTTAAGGTTCCCTGCAACACGATACAATCGGTGACCAGCACCCGTTAAACGACATTTCCTTCGCGACCACATTTGCTTCGCAGAAAGAAGCGTTCAATCGAGGAGGGAGGGAAGGAGCGCGGACGTAAAAACAAACTTAAAGCAAGACTGAGCCAATCACCGTAGCCATTAGCATTCGAGTGTTTGAAATTCAACGCCTTCCTTCGCGTCGTATTAACGAGATGGGTCTTGCCTCTCATTTACGAATTAATGACTCTCATTTCAGACACCAGCCCGAAAAAAATACGTTCGCCCGTAATAACCTGACGGCTGGAGGAAGCCTCGCTTATCCTTTTTCTCCCCTCCCCCCACTACAACACATTAGCCCAGGCCTACCAAGATGGAACCCGAGTGGCGGCTGCAGCTGACGCGCTCGCGCTTCCGTAGCAAGTAGCGAAGTGACGTCACAAGCCTCTTTCTCCTCCACTCACGTCATGTCCTCGGGCGGGCAAAACGGGGCAGCTGTGTATGTCAGCCATCCTCCAATACAATGGACGAAACATTTCAGAGATAATAACAAATCTCCGGTAATCTGCTTTTTCGCTGCGGCCACCAAGTCCTTCGGGCAAAAATAAAGAAAAAAATGACTTGGTAGTCAGAAGCACGCGGAAAACCAGAGAAAGTACACGCTCGCCAATTGGGAAAGTGGAAGGCAGAGGTACTCTTTGAATTGAGACACTCAGAACCATTGTGATATGTGCGACAATTTTGTAAAAAATGAGATAAGACTGTAGAATGGAAACTGGCAGTCATTCCTATTTAATACCAGTGCAGTGTAAACGATTACATGAGTTCGGAAGAGGAATCTACAAGTCACTTTTTGATTACGAAGGTGAACATCAAATTGTGGATGTGTGGACGTAAAATTTTTTTTTTTTTTAGAGATATGTTCCTGGGAAAAAATTTCCCAATTATGGCAAAATGGCAATCCATCTTTAATGACCTTCGATTGTTTGAAGTTTAAAGATCAGTGGTATTGTTATCTTGTGTTCCAAGATGGCGGATGCTGATGTCCGTAGCTGTGTTGTTTGGGCATGTTTATCTCAGTGGTTTTTCATTTTTATGTGAGTATTGGTGCTATACACAACTGGCAATCGATGGAGGTCTCAGTCATTGTTGTTGTGATTTTGTCTATGTTTTAGGTGACCAAGACAGCAATTGTCTGCTGAAAATTATTAAAGAGTGTATATTTGGTATGAACGTGTGGTTTTTCAATGTGACCAGGAAAAAATTTAAGGTGAACATATTTATTCGGAGGTACTAGACGATAGTTTATACCCTCAGGAATCAACGTGTGAGACAATAACCTCAATGGCCCTTCTGAGAGTTTGGTATTTGTTAGCAGGAATTCATAGAACATCTATTAATTTATAAAATCTATAAATTCTTCGTCTTGGAGGACAAGCTCACTTTGCATGTCTCACATCACACCCTTGGCTGCCATAGTAGAAGTTACAATCTAAATCCATTTTTATCTCCATTTTAACAAAACAAATACTGTCTTAAGACTATAAAGAATAAACAAGAAAAATGATTATTGTGTACGCGGCCTATCTTGAGTCCTGCAGGTGTTTTATGAGCGGGTACGTCTTCCAGGAAGCGACGCGGCTTTAATCGACTGCCGCCATTGTTTTTGTAACCATCTTGGATATCAACAAGGCACTCTGCTACCAAAAACATACAATAGAATATCTGTTTCGTTCTGAAGCGAACTCAAGATAGGCCGCGGACACTATAGATGGTTGACAAATTTTAATGTCTTGGCAAAAGCGCTATGTGTTCATGATATCACTTAGGCTACTATTGGCAGTTGATCATCGTAAGACAAGTAATATATTTTTTTTATGTTCGTTAAGAACCAAAGTAATACTAGTATGTATTTTACAAGTTTTTAATACTAATACAAATCCAAAACTGTTGTAACTTGGCTATTTTGAATTTTACATTGGTAGTAATAACCTCATAATTCTGTTTTTTTTGGAAGATAAATACACTAATTACAGGAGAGCTCAAAACGAAATCTATTATTTCAAAATGATCTCGGTGTCAATTACATCACAATGGTTTTGAATGCCTCAATTTATGCCTAAAATTATCCCAGATTTTAGCAGCTGGTAACAACAATCCGGGATTAGTATATTACGTCTTCTTTTGTTCCGCCAAAGCAACCCCTGCCAAGTGATGTAGGCTTCCCTGCAAACAAGTACCTCATCTTACTGCTCTAAAACGCACCACGTACAGCAGCCATTGATTCTACCACCGAGTGGGACAGATTAGTGCTGCTATGTTCTCGGGAAAAAAAAAACTCCAATGTTTGAAGTTGTGGTGATTTTACAGGCCAAGCGAACGAGGCTGCGGGACGGATTTAATGGGTGACTAGCGGCTTCACTCGCTCATTCCGCGTCGTCTCGCTACGCTCGAGGAGCTTTCATGCTGCAAAGCTTGTGCTGCTTACAGACATTCCACGTCTAAACCGATCAAGCAAATGGTCAGAGTGCAGTACGTGTTGTTCGTAAGGCTTCACTGCATAAACAAATGGTAACCATAAATCATTCCAACAGTATGGCCATCCGAGAGCTACGTCATTCACAATGGGGGCTTAGTTGTTTGCCAAATGTATTTTACATAACTCTTATTTACAATTCAGTAAAATACATTAGGTACCAACACGAAAACAAAATAAGCAATGAGGTTTTCATGGATAGGAATTAACGAAGAGACTTGCAACATCAGCTTTTGCGCTGACTGGGCTTCACTTTTAATCTTTTTTAACTTTTTATTATTTTTTACCTTTTACTGCTCTGGCTTGCTTTTCTTTAAAATGGGAAACGATTTAAGTGTATCTTGTGACTTGTAGCTTATGCTATAAAAAATATTTTTTGCTTGACAACGGGATGAAAAATCCCGAAACGTCGCATTTTATTGTATACATGTGTACTTGCTGGCTTTTTAAAACGTTAACTACTTTTAGTGCTTTTATTCTGTCAATACTTGCAACATCCTTCGTTTCAAGTCTATTCGTTGCAAAAAACTACTTTAGGGGTGAGTTGTTTTGCTTCAGAGTTAATTTGTTGAAGTTTTAAAAGTGTAAAAAGAGAATTTAAAAACTACTGAATGATTGTTTATGACATTGATTTTTTTATTGTTTATGACACAGAGGGCAACACGGTAATGGGAAGGGACTTGCCAAATTATGCAAAAATACATACTGTAATTAATTATATATTGATTTATGCAATTGCTAGAAATGTATATTTTGTTAATGAATATGTAACGTAATGTTGCCACAAATAAGTGTTCGTTCACTTTGTGGCATCCTTCTTTAATTAAAAAAAAAACCATGAATAAACGACCTAATACAAAACACATCTCCTAGAGAATCCAACAATGTAGGTTGCTGGGCGACCATACACTGATTGAATTCTGTACTTAGCATCCTTATTTACAATTCAAAAATACAAAATTCAGTCAGTGTATGGTCAACCAAGCTACACTGTTGCATTCTCTAGGAGATCATAACGTGTTTTGATATTAGGTCGTTTATTCAAGTAGTTTCGTACGATGTTGTTAGGAATAAGAATCAAAGAATAGAGCGAAAGGCTGTTGCAAGTTTCTTCGTTGATTCCTATCCATGAAAACCTCATTGTTTATTTTGTTTTCGTGTTGATACCACGACGTTGACACGTTTGCCGTTTTTAAACAATTTATCGATTATATCCGTCTCGAAATGGATTACCAAGTTAGACTCTCTTACACTTAAGTGTAAACGGACAAAAATAACGGAAAATGGTTAAAATTTATAAAGTCTTGGAGGAGTTTCGCATGTCAGCTGCACGTTTATTGTTCAGTCTAGTTTCCCTGCAAGTCTCTTCATTGACTCATCTGTGAAGTTTAATTTCCTTCTTTCTCCTCACGGTAGTAAAACTGCCTTTAAAATCTCAAAATAAATAAAAATTCTTCTCAAAATTCGATGTGCCGTCCCGATCCTCCATCGAGACGCCACACCCCCTTCCCATAGTTCAAGGCACCAGACAGATTACAAACGCTGATTTTTAAGCCTCCTAATTGCGTTTTGTTTGCGTTACTTTGTTCCATGTTAAGTAATATATTCATGTTTTGACATGAATGGAGTGGATGTGTCAGGCAGAATTGTCATCATAAATAAGGAATGAAAACGAATGAAAGTTACACTCGTGAAAACCATGTTTGGCAGAAAGCCAAGAAGGTAACAAACCGAATTTGATGCCATTGTAGGCCTAACGCCCCATTCTCCCGGGAGGGTCTCGTTTCCCGCCCAAATCTGGGCTTTGTTTACGCGGGCCAGGAATCTCCGAGGAGAAGGAACGCACGCCTGCTTTTAATTGGGCGGAGATCGCGTTCCATCCCGGTCATCATTTATTTTAATGTGCGCGGCGACTCGCCGGAAAGACGCAACCCTTTGGACCCGAATGGGAGGAAGGCAAAGAAAGGAGGGCCATTCTCTTTCAGCCAAGACGGACATTTCAACGCACCATCTTGAACGGCCATGAAACCTTGCCAGCCACAGGCTTGCTTGCTTCCTTTCTTCCTGCCTTCCCTCCCTTCGTTCAATGAACTCGTCCACGTCCTCTCAATGCTTCATCGATTCGGCAAACAGAAGCAAGAAGCAACCCAAGACGCTCAGGAATAACAGCTTGAGTTGGGCTTCAAACTGACCATGCACCGCCGTTGCGTTCCTCAGAGTAAACAAACGGCTAAAAACTCATAAGAGTACTAATCCGAAAAGTACGACACCCATCCATTTCAACAAACCAATTTATGAGAAAGGGAAAAGATAAGGTTCCTACCTGTTTAGATAGTAAGTCAGTAAGTAATTTATTCATTCAACACAAATTACAATATTAAGCGCAAAAAAGCGCAAAAGGAAATTAAACTTCACAAGAGGAAATGCTCGCGCGTGGTTTAAGAGCAACAGACAAAGAAAATAAAAGAGATGGCACTTTTGCAACCAAAATCAAAAATTCTCGCCAAAAATAAAACAACATGGAAATGAAAAAAATACAGCCAGATAAATATACAAAACAAATTCACTACAAAGAGGAGTGAAATACACAAATGTATTCTCAAAGAAAACTGGAGGAAAGCAATAACTAACAAAATTTAGTTAAATACTTAACAGTAAATTGCAGAACCCCCCCCCCCAAAAAAAAAGACAAAATCTGAAAAAACAAAAAATTTGAAGAAAGATAACGGTATACGTAACGGTATACGTAACAAAATTTATTAAGCAATTCCGCCAAGCTTTTCAGCCGTGTGAAGTCGTGATATTAAACGCCAAGGTAATTCCACCGAGTAATAGTTCGAAGGTTAAATGAAATATATGAAAATTGCATACTACGCAATTTTCAATTATTTTATTTAACGTTTGAAGTCTTAGTCGGTTGGATTAGCTTGGCGAAATAGCTTGGCGTTTGATATCACGGCTTCACACGGCCGAAAACTTGGCGGAAGTCCTTAACCAGTTTTGTTTTGGGGTAAATGCTTCGTTCTGTTTTGTTTTGAAGCTTGATGACTGGATCTACAGCATTCATGTAAGTGCCACCCCAACAGATGACTGAATACTGCAAGATAGACTGACCCAAAGCGTACTACAGCATTTTGACTGAAACACGTTTTCTAATACAGTGCATCTTGCAAAGGACGTATTATATGTAGGAACCATCGTTGTCATATGGTAACGTGGTAACTACTTTAACTGTAGTGTTTTATGTTATGTTTTTTTTTTCATTAATTGAGTACAATTCTATGTCAGTGAAAATAGTAAGTGGTTTCCCCCTTGCCTGACACTTATCGAGGTATCACGAGAAAACCGAAAATTATATAAATATAACCAAGAATTTATAGGGTTCTGGCGGAGAATTTTTGACTTAGACCCCTGCTGAAATGTCTTAGAATTAGAAATGTCTAAGGTTATAGTGGGCGCCATTAGTTTTATGTGGGAATTTCTACTCAGTTTTCAGCCTAAAATTAAACTAAACTAAACTAAACGAAACTAGACACCGCAACTGAAACGTCTTAGAATCATTCCTGTTAGTTCCGTCTAAAGGTTATATAGCGCGCCATTAGTTTTATGTGGGAATTACTCAGTTTTCACACTAAAATTAAACTAAACGAAACTAGCTTGTATTTAATTATTATTTAGTTTAGCTTAGGTTTAATTTAGTTTACTTTAGATTTGGGCTAAAAATGAGTAAAAATTACCAGATGGAACGCATGGCGCCCTCTGGAAACTCGGACGGAACTATAGGGACTCTATATCCTCCCCAACCCAATAAATCCTTGATACAACAAATAGCTTTAAAGAGGAAAATAAGTCAAACAGCGAAAATAATATACTAGAAAAACGTAGTGCAGGAAGCTACCCTTTATGCACTTACGTTTTGTTGGAATGGCGTTACCCAGATTCCAATCCGTTCCCCAGATCAGTGCCACAATGTTTTTATCACTATGGTCACTCAACCACCTTCACAAGACGTTCACTGAACCCCATGTTACAGCAGTGACTAGCACTCTTTTCGAACAAGAATTCTTGCGGTCATAGTATTCCTTCTCCACTGGCAAAGACTGCAAGCATTCCCAGTAGAAGGGAGCCTTAGTCACTGCCCTAGTCAGTTTAATAACGGGTTCAGCGAGTCACCGTTGTTGTGTCAGTGGAGGAGTGGGCGTGTTGATAAAGGCGTTGTGTGAGTGATCTGGGGAGTGATTGGGCTACCAGTTCAAATTCGGGTCACTCCACTCTGACGAAATATAAGTCCGTAAACGTAGCTTAATGTATACGTTATTTCTAGTGTATGACTTTCGTTGTTTGGATTGTTTACTCCTTCCTTTATGAAATTTAGATGTTAGAACGAAAGCATTACCCCCTTCCATTCAAGAGGACAAAATAGTTAAGTTCAGTGAGCAAAGCACAGTCGAGTCGTTAGAGGCTTAGTCTCCGGGCCAACGAGAGGACGCGATATAGAATTGCTTCACCAACCAGAGTCCCAAAAAAGGCCACATGTGGGGCCTACAGCATGGAGTGAAAGAACCACTTTGCAATACCATGTCAGTTCGCAGTGGAGTCACTACAGAACATATTCAATAACACCGTGGAGCTGGTATACGGAGCCAGTCTGTAACTACTCAGGGAATGGACGATTGGTTTCAAGTTCAAGAACTCAATTCCAATTCATTCCTTACCGCACAGCTAGGGGATTATGCGTAGAGTATCACATATTGGGCACTGGTTCCAGGTTGCAGCCTGTACCATCCGTAGAGAGTCTCAGGAGTCCAACTTGTAGGTTCGACTCACAACACCAACTGAGGACACCTTCCTCAGTCCTGGTCACCTTTTATACGTGCTGGGAGGCAGAGTTCCTGCCAAGGATTTAAGTCACGTGACACGCCGCAACAGTTGGACCCACTCGCTGCCTTACCGCTGGCGTGTGCTGTCCATGTAACGGCCGGTACACGTCGTGTAGCTAGCTGCAAGAGGGACTGGCGATAAACGAAGTTATCGCTCGTATTTTTCACATTTTCATTTTTTTTTTTACCACTGGCAAATTTGCATATTTTTCACATTTTTTCACACCGGCAGCATCCCTGTAATCCCTTAGGCTGTGAAACGTATGTTAAGATTGTAAATCTGAGACGATTCCATTTGCTGAAAACTGAAGCAGCTACCAACAAATCAAAATAATTGCACGCAAATAACATTCATATAAGAAATCCGTTATTATTTTATTTGGGTTTAGTGAAGGTCAAGATCTGTTCTTTTTTTTTTTTTACCTTCAGTGCCCCTTGCTGCTAGCTAAACGATTGCGTCCAAGTGGACTCGGCAATGAATGTAGCGTTATTACATCTGCTCTATAGAAATCTAAAGTCTACATATCATTTCTCGTCAAATGCAAAAACTACTCAAATCGCGGACGTTACAGAAGGAGCAGTTAGATGCTTCAGCAGACAAAGACCGCCACCACACGTGCCGAGACTTAAAGTAGGGCCAGTTAGAGGGAATGGCGCTTTTTCACTTTATTTTTATTAGACAATTGTTGACTGGCGCACCTGGAGACTGGCCATTGCCTTGTTCTGCCGCGTTCCTCCTTTCTTTCTGTCGATTAAAACGATGCTCGCGCCACAACTGAGCCCCCAGAGAACGACATTAACTGCGAGGGAAAGGCGGCACGTACGTTGCCATGGTTACTGAAACACTAGCGTTCTCTAATGGTGCCACAGGATACGGGCTGCATGTCGCCCGAAAGGGTGCTCTGACAGATGGATAGATGCGACAGGAACACTAGTGACTGGCACATTTGGCCATCTCTTAAGAATTTAATAGTACCAGTAAAAATGTCGACACGCTGCACAATATGCACCAGTCCAGTACAACCCGAAGTTTGGAGAGGGCAAGACCTGACAAAGAGTAAAACTTATCAAACCAAACGATGAGTTAGTCGTGGGGGGGTGATAACAGGAGAGTCCAATGTCCGACGATAAAAGCACCAACGAAACGCAATGAAAATCACTTTAGGCCGCTATTAAACACTGTGAAACTCTGCAAAAAGATATTCACAAGTTAGAATCCTGGGCACTTGCCAATGGCATGTGCTTCCACCCTTCCAAATGTTTCGTTCTACGTATTGGAAAAAAACGTGCTGCAGACTTCACTTATTCTGTTGCCAACCAACCTATTTCTTCAGTTGATTCTTTAAAAGACCTTGGAATTATCATCGATAATGAACTGAAATTTCACTTACAAACTGAGCAAGTGTGTAAGGACGCCCGCAAAATGTTTTTCGCTTTACGTTCTGCTTTCACCAACTGGAATGCTGACATCACACGGAAATTACACTTAACCTTCATCCGTCCGAAAATTGAATATTGTATACAGGCATGGTCTCCATACTACGAAACTGACAAACACAAATTCGAGAAAGTTCAGAGAATGGTTACTCGTCAGTGCAAACAGTTAAAGCAACTTCCTTGTGAAGATTGACTTAAACAGTTGGAGCTCCTTACTATGCAGGAACGGAAAACATTTTAACATACCAAATCTTAAATAAATGGATTGACTTGCCCAGTGAAACCTTTTTTGAACTCTCCAATGTCGGTTTTACTCGTGGGCATACAAAGAAGCTCAAGAAACCAGCTTTCAGAACTGACATTGGCAAATCATGTTTTACTGTGAGTTCCATCAGTAGGTGGAATGCTTTGCCCGAGTCTGGTGAATTTAACAACGCTCAGCAGCTGGAAGAGTCGCTACGACAAATTTTAATCCTTACACTGATGTTACAAGCATGTGCTTTTTTTCAGTTTCGCTCCCTTATTGTTATTAATTAAGTGGTTTTCTCGAGTGGTACTAAAAAACATTGATGCGAGCGGACGGTGTTTTTTTTTTTACGTTTTATTCGTGATTTATCAGATGCGGATTTTTTTTTTTTACCACACAAAACGAAATCAGTCGCTTACATTTTTTTGTGGAGTACAATATCAGCGTCAAATGATGTGGGATCAAGTGATGTGGGATCAGCGTAAAAAAAAAGTTGCACATTTGATAAAGATCATTTTTTGGATCCAAGTTTTTAGTTGTGGCACACCTCTGAACGACCCTTTGAATCCTTTCTAGGAGCAAAGAACTGATGTGGTCATCGGCTCCAGGTAATGTTTGGTGACAGTGTTGCTGATGCGTTATCGGTACTTTTTTTTTTAGACAATGTCGTAAAAAAACGTTTCACGCGCTAAGAAAAAACCCATGCGTGGGCTCCTGAGAACCACTTAATTAACTTTTAGCGGCCTTATAAAGTTTTCAATGTGTTTGGCTTCACATCTTGGTCACGAATAAACAGTATGAACCACACGCAAACGGGCACGTGTCTGCCATTTTAAAAATGACGTCATTTCAAAATGGCACAGACGTGCCTGTTTGTGTGTGTATCTTGCTGTTTTTTAGTGACCGAGATGTGAAGCCGAACACATCGGAAATTTTATAAAGCCGTTTTAATTGTGTTTCTTGGGTGCATCCACTCATCGAACAGTGCCGGGACTCTCCTGGTAACTTATCAAACCCTCTCATATTAAAGTAAGCGTATTTTGCAACTAAAGTAGCACAAATACGGAAATGTCAAACACAGTAATCCGTAATAAACTTTGAAGCTTTCGTGCAGGCTAGTGCATTCTCAGCCACTGCACCAAAATTTCCCTACAACTGGTGGTTGACGACTGTTGGTATGAGCGTAGCTGGTGTAGCAGTTTTGAATGTGCACCGCTTCACGATAGCTCCCAAGTTTGTTAACGTTTCGGCTTTATTCTTAGAACATCATTTTTTGGGACAAGTCAGTATTATGAACGGGGTGGGGGAGGGGGGCCACCCGTGCTTGAGGAAGTTAAGATAATTTGTGATGTTCTAGACATCACGAAACACGAATAGACGGCTATTGAGAAAGATAATACGATGACGAGCCAAAAACAAAGAAAATTAAGGGTTTCAAAGAAAAACTTACGACGTACATCATGAGAACTTGCCAATAAGTATCGCTTGGCGCAGCAAGAAATGATGTAATGGCCCCCTAAGGGCAGCTGGCCTTACCGCCATTCATCTTTGGCCCGCCCGCCTCATGATTTATGCCGTAAGGAAGCAGGAGAAGGAATGGGGGGGGAGGGGAGAATTCCATCTCCGGCCCTTTTGTTTATGGTAAATCAATATGTAGCGAGGCCTGCACGCCAACCTGCCACTAAGTCGTTTCCGGACGAAGCTTAGGCCTTCGTTCGCCTTTAATTACTACCAAAATGAGGGAGAATCCTTTAGTCGGTGGAGGTGCCGTATACATAACTTGGAGGTCGATTTCCTTGGTTTATACCTTTAGGAGGCAAGATAGGACTTGCAACTCTCCAGCTGCTTGACTTGTTCGAAAAGATTCTAAACGGAAATGTATAAAGGCTTTCGAAACTGAACTTATATCGGGCGAAAGGGGCGGAAAGGGACCCCCCCCCCACTTCTCACAAACAAATCCGATTTTATTGCTAAAAAGTGCTTAAAAACTTTAATCTTTTGTAAACATCTTATTTTATGTGGACTGTTTTAATTAGATATTTCGGCACTCGTGAACTGAATTGAAAGATATCCGGTAAGATTATTCATTGAGTATAGGCAAAGTGACTTCTACGCGTGGTTTTATACCAGAGTAAATAAAAGTCAAAATTGATGCCCAAAATAGGGTTTTTACCTGACTTTCAGACCGTTATCTGCAGAATTTTAAGTGCCCCGGCTCACCGCTGTTACCTACGGACTGGCACGTCCAAGTAAAAAAAAAAAAAAAAACTTCGCGATTGACGCGCGCGCAATTTTTTATTTTTTAATTATTTATTTAACGATAAAAAGGAGTGACGCGGCCCGTAATCAGTGATGCGGGCAGTTACGAGATACAATGTTATTTTTTTTGCGCGGCCTGAACATTTTAATTACGTCACAATAATATATCGGGCAATTGCTCACTAATAATACAGCAATTTAATAATTCAAGTCGCACTCTGTTAGTATTTAACCATTAGCTTCGAAGTATACAAATCTCTCTGAAATTCACTCGAAACGTATGCTTAAGAGTCGATTAGGTTTCAATACGTAATTAAACAAACTGAACCGACTTCATTATTTGAATAGTGCTCACAGCGAAATGGAGCTGCAACATTAATATTTGACGGTGTTTTGATTATATTTGTGAAGTGGTAGGCGAGGATATTCCATTGCAAATAAAGAAATTGTTAGTGCAATGTACTGCCAATCGATCTGCGAGCCACCAATGCAAAGATTAAAGACACTTGTAAAGATAGTTCAAAACGCGTAACGTGAGGTCAGAGTCACGGTGAATTACAGCTTTCTTGCTGTTCGTACCATGGTGCGACGTCAGGGACCAAGCAGCCAATCGGAATGCTGGAAAAAGCGTATCTAAAGATGTGACTGATCGCGGTACAAATACCGTAATTTAAAATAAAGCGAAAAGCTCTGTTTACAATATATCCTTTGTTGTCAAAAATTATACAGGACGAGGCAACTAAACTTTTACGAGGCGATATCCTGCGAATGGCTAATGAGAAAATTAATAATGATGGAAATGCAATGATGGGTGTGATGGGGGACGTTTACACGAGAACCAAAAAATGACGTTTAGTTGATATTTCAAGGTCATCCTCGTGCTATCTTCCAAACGAGATACGATACGGCAAAAAAGTAAATTAGAAAGTTGGACGCAAGGAGACATTACGACAACCAAAAAAAAAAAAACCAGATTCAAAATCGGATAATAAATAAAATACTTACGATGATGTTTAAAACCTAACTCTGAACATGCTGGCTGCACTGCAGTGAAGCCAACTGCCGAGTTATCAAATTATAGTTGACAACTACAGGGTGGTCCACAAAAAACTGACTACTCTATATTTTTAAAGTCCAATTTTTCTAGTTAGCACCCCTCAGAACCAGGAGAGGACAGAAATCAAATCTAATGAAACGGAAAGAGTTCTGTCCTCTCATGGTTCTGAGGGATGCTAACTACAAAAATTGGACTTGAAAAAAATATTTAGGTTCGTCAGTTTTTTGTGGACCACCCTGTATTAGCTAAACTATTTTTTTGTAGTTAAACTGCTTGTCGTTAAACTAATTTTTTTGTGTGATTTTCATAGGCCACTCGGTAATTTTGTAGAAAATATGATTTCCTGCAAAATAAAAACAAAAATGCACTTAAATTTATTATTTTCAAAATAATAAATTAAAGTGCTTTTTTTTAATGTGTTTATTGGGAAAGGTTTTCTACAAATTCTCGGAAAAGCCGCATCGTACCATCCCATTCATTACTGAAATTGAGAACCGCGCTTGAAGTGTCTTTGATGCAGCTCTCTGCACCAAACAACAGGTTTTTAAACTTTTTTTTTTATTAGACTACTTTTTATCTACTTTATTATTTACACACAACCAATTAAAAAAAAAACTGGTTCAAAAGCAGTTACAACTATTAACTACCACAAAAGAACTGTAACTGCAGTTGCAACACTAGTTTTATTTGAAAGTAGTAGTTAGAAATATTTTTTTCGCTGTAGTTATCAGTTTTTTGGCCGTTTCTCTTTTCTTTATATTAGTTTTTGTTACATGTGATTATTTTCTAGCTTTGTTTGAACTAAAAGCCCACTACACACGAGCCAAGGCTTCGTAGTGGGTGATGTATACACTATGGAAATATTAAAAAAAAATAGTGCCAGTGTGCCAATGGCACATGGGCCTCCCTTTAAATTCGTAAGGGACCCTTGTTAGATTTTACAGTTACAAGTGAAATTTCTGTTGCTGATGAATTTTGTCTCGTTGTAATTTCCTGGTTGGTCTTATCTGGCTATTTCATAGCTGTCTTTAAGTGACTGGACTATAAAAACAGCTTAGGGCCCAGTCATTATTTTTCCCCGGAGGGGTGAGACGGAGAAAAAAAAAATCATGTTTTGACCTCGAAAGTGACACGTTCAGCAATCAAAATTTCTAAAGACGCCTAAACTACTGGGGGACCCGCCATGATGAGAGTGTTTACTCTGTTTTGAAGCTGTCAGTATCACTGCTGTAGTAGTTTTTTCAATACACTTTCCAGAAAAACCTTGCCTCCTGGTTCCTTGGCTCAGGGCGGGTCGCAATATTTTTTGGACTTGAATGGGGAGGTTGGAGAAAGGGGGGGGGGGGGAATTAAAATTTGATGGTCACATTTCTATTTTGTTCGTTCCCCCCTCCCTCCGCCCATAAGTAGTGACCGGGTCTATAAGCTCGCATAATTTCACCTACACCTCCCCCCCCCCCCAGATTGTGTTGGGGGCGTTTTTAAAACGTCGTGGCACTTGGCCCTGGAGCTGCCAGTCCGGGCCTGGACACGCCTTTACATTCTAGCAGCTAAAAGCTATAATTTAGAAAATATCTAAAATTCCAACATGGCGGCGTGTTTAACTCTGCCAGCTCGCAGTGAAATGAACCAATAATTGAGTTTGGAATCGATTGGGAAAATTGTTTCGCCAGGAGGAATTCTTTATCTTACTGTCACGAATTATAAGACATCAAGCATTTACTCAAATTCTGTCGGATTTAACTAATCCAGGAAGCGTTGTTACCATAGCAACTTTGCCACCGCGATTAAATTCTAGCTATGAGAATGCAAAGGAAAGTTGTTGCATAAAAGCGCCCTAACTGCAATTTAATTACTTTTTTAATGGTTCAACTACATCACTACTTTTTTCAAGTCATTTAGGGCGAACGTTAGTTAGGGCACAATTTTTAGTATACCAGATTATTTCAGGACATTTCATTGGAGGTACAATTGTAAACCTCCTCGTAATTTACGGTCAGCACTGCACAGAAGTGGGAGAGCACACAAATTACGTCGCCCAAATTTTGCCCTTTTTTAACCCGTCCCCCTCACTTACCCCGTCACATTTTGTCACAACTTTGGAAACCCCCTAAAAATCGACATGACGACAGTCGACTCGCCTTCTCCTTCGTTAACGATGAAGAGGGAGGCAATTCGGGAAAATTCTGAACCTAGTTGTAAAATTGGTCAGATTCTATCTTTAGTACGAAAAAATTAAAATTTTTCGCTATTCACCCAGGGTGAAGTTACAAAAACAAGATAATGTGTGACGTTACAAATTCAGTCTCCCCCCCACCCCATCTCATTGTCCGAAAAGTTAAATTTCCCGTTATTATGTGACGTCTTTTGTGTACGGCCCCTACACCCGGTTGAAAATGGGAGTTTCGGCGGAAGTTGCACAGATATGAGTAAATACAACATCAAAGTATACATTCATTAGATCGAGTCTGCTTTTAAAACAAACATTAAAGTTAGGCCCCCTATACCTTACTCAAACAAACGATATTTTAATTTGAAATTAGTGTTTGCGTTTCCCCCGCAATCAACCACGACCATTAAATTTGCATTGGTTTGTACGGAGTTGTTGACCGATGAAGGGGGCCGCCATGTTGGATTACTACAAAGAGAATGATCAAGGAATGTTTCGACAAGTTTTGTGTGCGCGTGTTTTCGGCTCGAGGGCGAAGATCGATCCGAGGCTGAGGAGGGAATGGTGGTTAGAAGATAAGATTCCTGACGGCATTGATTACGAATTAAACCGTCTCCCCGCGTCTCTCACATACACACAATGATTGTGGCGCGCGCACCAACTGAATATTTCATGCGAACAGTGGTTGCAGGTGGATGGCGCCCTCCGCACAAACTGAAATTGGGTGAACGAAGAAAAAGATCCTTCTTTCAATGTTTTCAGGTCTTTTTGTTCTACTCGTGTTTTTTTTCTTTCTGTTTTTTTTTCTTCTTTTGTTTTCGTCGTGTGCGTTGGGTTTGTGGGAAAGCAATGATGAAAACAAGTAATACCTTCAAGCTCTTTCTTGAACTTATCGTTTGTTGAGGCAAGGTGGTGTCTTTGGAAGAAAATAATATTTCCGTAAGCGAGTTATCATAATTGCCAACTGCATTAATTAGAGCCAGGATAGAGGATATATTTAATGCCATTCTTACTCTGCCAATATTTGGGTGACACTAGTAACTACTTTCAACGCTTACCGCCAGAGGGCAAGGCCATTCTTACTCTGACAATAGTAAATATTCGGGTGAAAGTAGAACCTACTTTCAACGCTAACCACCAGAAGGTAATACCATTCTAACTCTGACAATAGTCAGAGTAAGAATTTGGGTGAAACTAGAGGGGGTGAAACTAGTGGGAGTTTCATAATTTGGTTGAAACTAGTACCTAGTTTCAAGGATTACTGCCAGAGGAATGGCCATTCTTACTCTGACAATACTTAATATTTGGGTGAGGCTTACTGCCAGAGGGCAATACCTTTCTTACTCTGACAATAGTTAATATTTGGGTATGGCTTACTGCCTGAGGTCAACGCCATTTTTACTCTGACAATAGTTAATACGTGGGTGAAACAAGTACCTACTTTCAACGCTTGCCACCAGAGGGTAATGCCATTATTACACTGACAATAGTAAAAATTTGGGTGAAAATAGTACCTACTTGCAAGGCTTCCCGCCAGAGGGTAATGTCATTCTTACTCTACGTATAGGAAATATTTGGGTGAAAATAGAACATACTTTCACGGCTTACTGTCAGAGGGTTATGACATTCTTACTCTGCCAATAGTAATTATATTTGGGTGAAACTAGTAACTCATTTCAAGGATTACCGCCAGAGGGCAATGCCCTTCTTACTCTGCCAATAGGAAATATTTAGGTGCAACTTTATCCGTCCGTCCGTCCGTTGCCTGTTTCAGTGGTAGCCAAGTGGACTTTAAAAACATGGCAAATTAAAGCATCGTTGTTTCCTCATAGCTAAAAGGCTTTCTCCACGTACTTAATGAAATAATTTCATTTCATCGTCACATTTAACCACTACAGGAAGACACGCAACCATAAAAACAAAAGGATTTTGTTAAAGATACACATTAACTTCATTTAAAATAGTCTCGAAACCGTGTTGCATGGATGAATAAGCCTACTCTCGAACCGAATTCTCTGTTAGCTGTTACTTACGAAAGTAAAACGGCACGTAAAAATGTTAGGTCTAAAATCACGTTGGAACGGCAAAGCGAAGTCTACACACCGTGTTGCAAAAATGAATATGCCTACTCTCGAACCCAATTCTCCATTAGCTGTTACTACGAAATTAAAACGGCGCGTAAAAATTAGACCTAAAACCTGTCAATCACGTCTAAAATTCAAACTAGGCCTAAAAACTAACACGTTTTAAACCAACAATTGTGATGGATGCTACTTTTAGATTATATAATACAGATCACTGTTGAAGTGCGATATAGAGGTGTGCGCCTCAACATTTTCGTTGACAAAATCTGGAAAGTGTACAGAAGATCGCTTCCAACTAGGTAGTCGCTGAAGGCGCTTGTTTAATGGTGTAGATAACGACTAAATTCCATTGTACGGAAACTTCACCAGAAAATTTCAAACTTTGGACCATAATTCTCACAACACGCAACGTAATGAAACACGAAGCCATTAGGCCAGAGAGACCAAAGTCTTAATACCTTCGGGAGGGAACTGCAGGAGAACTCCCGAAAATCCAAGTCACTCAAGTCACCAACATCCTGAAGTCACAACAAATGTTTGTCGAAGCAACATTTCCTATTTAGCAAAATGGAACTTTTGTGTTCAACCTCGACCTTCACCACACTGTGCTCTTTTGAGACGAACGCACATTATCAAAAGGTTCGCATTGGAACTAAAATAGCTTCCATTACTGACAGTTTTCAAATATACAGAAACAAAGGACGTTCCATCGAGTCAAACAGTCGGGAGCGAGAGATTGAATTGACGAACGCTGGCACCGTTTCAGAAACTGAAGAGCAAGACAAGAGACTGCACGAACACATGAAATTGGCTGCACAAGGTTGGGAGGGGGGGATTAAAGGGGAGGGATGGGGGATGCAGAAGGGCGTGAAGCAATCTATTTATTCGGTTGCAGCTTCTCTAAGTCGATTAAGGCTTGATGGGGAGGAGTAGGGGGGTGGGCAGAAGAGTGGCTCAACTTAATTAGACGAGGACGAAGTGACCCAAGGACGTCCGAAACCTCAGTCAAAACGGCTCAACCTACTTTTGGTTACCAACCTGGACTGTGCCTGAGTGCGGGGCGGGTGGGCGTTGGCCATATAGCCCTCGTGGGACCGGCCACTGACGAGAATAGCTCGCACCAGACGTATCCAAGACTGCACTTCCAGCATCCCAAATGGCTGCTATACACCGTGCGACTGCTTTCCTCTCCAACCTTTCTACCAGCGATACAAAATTAAACAATCTAATTAGCCAGCGAACAGATGGCCCCTTTGGCTCGGCCGCTTTCCTCCTCGCACCTCCTTCAACGCATGAAAAACTGTTGCACGCCCCTGATTCAAGATGGCAGAACATGAATCTTTGGAATTCTCCAGACCATACGGCCCAAATTCCAAATGCAATGAATCTTCAACTTCGAAGGGGAAGTTTCATTCGGTGTAACATGTTACGAACACCAGCGACATGAATCTTAGTTTAGACCAGGGCCAGGCAACGTCAGCGAATCGCGGAAGCAAGTATAATTTGCCGCCCTCCTCCCCGCCAACAAAATTAATTTTGAGGTCTTTTTTTATTTTTAGGTATTTAGAACCTTCATTTCGTACTTTACAACTTTTATTTCTGATGTTTGTAGTGTACTGCTAATTAATTACTATAAGAGCTTGGCACCCCAATTAGTCAACCCCCCCCCCCATGCCTCCCCGTATGGCACGGCCCTGTTGCACAGGCGCAGATATATGTCTAAGCCATATTCTGAACTCAAACACAGGATTCTAGAAAAACTTAAGATAATACAAACTAATTGGATGCCTGTTATTTCGTTTCCATTATATTAAAGTAAAACTGGTGCAAATTTGGTACATTTTTTACGGAAGTGAACAATTGCGTCCCTATCGTCTAAACTAAAGCCTAAAACTTGTATTTCTTTGTTCTGAAACCTTACTGATGATCATTCGTGTTTAAGGAAACTTTCAAACGCACTATTTGAAAGCCAGCATGCCAGAAAATCTAGTTATCGTTCTCATTCCACAATCGAAAAAATCAGCCAAGCTGACTGATTGATACGATTGCTGAGGTATTTATAGCAAAACTGGTTCAATGCTGCACGTTTTTGATCAAATTCCAAAGCCGCTTCTTTCATTTTGTGTCGGTTAACCCTCTCGGCTTTTTCCTAATTTGATCCAGCCTTAATAAAGCAACAAGGAAAAGCGTTCAGGCCTTAATCGCAAGGGGGCTGTGGGACCAGAACATGAGAAAAGACTTAAGATGTCTGGCAGACCAAGTTTCAATTGAAAGACTGCAAGAGACAATCAAATTCAGGTTAAGTAGAAACTATATCTGCTCAATCGAACTTTTTTCAATACATACACGATTCTGCTTTGAAGGTCTTAAACACATGAACCAGGACAGAGAGGATTTCATAAAAAAAAAAATACGAATTCAGATGTATATTTAAAAAAGCCGTAATACAATTGTGTTGGTTGTCTGTTTAACACAAAACAGATTTTATGTAATTTAGGTATTGTTTGTTTTGTTTTCCATTTAGGGAGAACGAACCCAAACTACCCCACGACGATGAGAAAGACTGTTTAGCTGGAAAGATGCAAGTGGAAAACCCAGGACCTTTACCATGCCAAAAGCAACACGAGCACGAGACACCTCATAGCCCTTCTTATCCCGAAAATGCCAAGGAGGTGGGTGAGGCCGGGATCGAACCAGGACCAAACTGACAAGAAGATAGTCGTGCTACCCTTAGAGCCACCCGATTCCCCCCCCCCCTCCCTTCCAGCGACACTTTGCAACAATGGGCCGGTGTAAAACTAGGAGGAACACTTTCGGGGAATTGGCAAATTGGCACAGTTAGTTGTTCAGTTCCTTTGCAAATTCGTGCTGTGCCACAAACTAAAGCCTTGTACAACCAAGACTAGCAACTACCAAGAAACAACTACAACTAAAGAGGTTCCCACGTCAGCTGCTGCCTGCATCAAAGAGCGGAAACATACAAGCAACGACTGGCAACAACAATGCTTATTACCCCGTTTTTGCCTCTCAGTCCTCTTTTAACAATGTAACGATGCAGGAGTGCAACAATGAAACCGTCATTGCAGTGCTGAGAGCCGATCTCTTGCATCAAAATGGCGGATACATTCATGATTATAATAGACCGGCAATACATACATTTTAAAAAACTTACGAAAGAATTTTTTATTTAAGTGTCAGCAACCACAGCAAATTAACGAATTCGTGCATTATAGACTGGCAATTGGAATGGTATTAATGGCACAAACCAAATAATAAAATATTAAGCAAGTATTTTTCATTTAAATGTCATGAACCACAGTAAATTAAAGAGTACATTATGCGTTTTAAGACTTTCAATACGCTAGTTTGCTAATTAAATCATTTTATGGGCTACTTAAAATTGAAAATAACGTTGCAACCTTCATTAAAATTAATCGTTCCACCAAAAAACGTGTCTCTTAACTGTTCTTTATTTCTACCATCGTCTTTGTAAGCAGCATCTTCACCTGATAAGCCAATATTGTCCGTATTGTCTTCATCATGGTTACTCGATTATTCAAATAGATCCTCTAACTCCATAACTTGTTTTGCCAAAACAAAAAAAGGAACAACAAATATGGCTCCGCCTGCAATAATTACCGCGCGCGAGCACACAAACAATCACCGAGCGCGACCAAACGCAACGAACAATCGTCGGACTGAGAGCAAAAACCGGGTAATAAATACGATATCACCCGCTTTCCCCGTGCTAGGATCCAGACAATGTCTCGACGCTGCGCGTCTCGACATTGTCAGCTCTCGGCACTCGGAAAACGGGTAAAATCCTATACGACAAACATACGCGTGATTTCCTCTCTTTGCTTCGCTAGTGACGTGTTGGGCAGGTAGCTAAAATCTACCAGTCTGCATCACAAATTAAGTCCAAGAAATCAGAAATTTGTTGCCTAGCCAGCCAGCTTGCATGTACGTTTCCTCTTTTAAGTGCTAAGTGTTTTCTCCCTTAGTACTAAATAAACGTGCAATAGTAATTCAATGTATTTTGCGCACCTATTATAGCAAAGGCTTCCCTGCAGCACAGCTAGAGGTTGCGTGAAGCGGTATCGGGTTGCAACTTGAAAGATTTACTAAATAAATACCCACTAAAAAAAGGCAGCTACTAACAGTTTGCATACGCGTAAATTCTACTTAGAGGTCTTATAAGGCTACCAATGTCTGCTACATACTATAGTGACGAGCAGCAGTTTACTCATTTTGTACACGAGAGATCAGCTAATGATTGGTGCATTCTATGGCTAAACGACGTCGCTGGAAAACACGCAAAAACTAATCGTCTTAGCGGCGTATCTTGAGTCCTGGATGTATTTTATGAGCGGCTACGTCTTCCTGGAGGGAGCGGCTTTAATCGACGGCCGCCATTGTTTTTGTAACCATTTTGGATATCAACAAGGCACTCTGCTACCAAAAACGTACAATCGATTAGCTGTGTTCGTTCTGCAGCGAACTCAAGATAGGCCGCGCACACTTTAGTGTGTTTAGCACACTTCTACAGGTCATTTAGGGTTCGTGCGAGTCCTTGAAAACCTGTTAATGTCCTGGACAGTATTAACGTAATTCCATGCATGTAAAGTGCTTGAAAATCTTGAAAAATTATATAAGAATCATCAATATGGTGGTGAACGGAAAGTGGACGACGTGACTGAAGAACACTGAAATATTTAGCCAAGAAAGTAGTCGAGTGTGTAGCCTTACATTACTCATCGGTTGTTTGTGCATGAAAACTTTAGGAATTTCGGCTCTGGCTTTAATTGGATTTACGTGTAAAATGGTTAGATTGAGTAGTAAGGTTTCACGTGTATTAAATAGTACAACAACACTGCAGCAAGTTTACTTGTGTTCCTTTGC
This sequence comes from Lithobius niger, assembly GCA_023313725.1. NCBI lineage: Eukaryota > Metazoa > Arthropoda > Chilopoda > Lithobiomorpha > Lithobiidae > Lithobius > Lithobius niger. Next base: position 23,798 of record JAHWFP010252983.1, read on the forward strand.
TGTTTTGATTTCGGATCAGTTGAACCTTACCTTCGCATCAAACGAGTTCGTTTTTGTTTTGTAATTCGTACTACTTTGGCGTACCATGCTGTTAGATTAGGTTGTGTTAGATTTTGTATCTTTATCAATTACGGTTTGCTGGGAAGTAACACCGCGGTATGGAGTCGCCCTATAATATATGTTTGTTAGACATGACTTGAACAACAAGAATAGACGCCATTGAAAGCTTCATTCTGATACTTCATTCTTCTAGATTTGTGACGACATTTGAAACATACGCACAGCCAGTCAGTTACTCAGCTCAGCGCTACCAATATGCACTGGTGATCGTTACGGCATCTTTCCATTCGGTTTAAGCATCAGTAAGACCGGATGAGATAGGTGCTGTCTGTCTGTCTGAAGAATTTACGCGAACAGATTGCTGCATTCAAATTGTAAGACACTTGCTTAAAACACTGTAGGGCCACTAAAAATTAATTCAGTGGTTCTAAGAAGTGCTACTAAAAAAAAAATGACGCGAGCTGGCGGTGTTTTTTTTTTACGTTTTATTCGTGATTTTTCAGATCAAAACGAAATCAGTAGGTTACGTTTTGTTGTAGAGTACAATATCTATGTTTTAATACCAAGATCAGCGTGCAAACGGTGTACATTTGATAAAAGTAATTCTTTACATCCAAGTTTTTAGTTGTGATGACATGCCTCTGATCGACCCTTAGATTTGTTTCGAGGCGATCATGTGATTGAAGCGAAGAGCTGATGTGGTCATCGGCTCCAGAAATGTTTGGTGAACGCGCTAATGCGTGGCCGGAATGTTTTTTTTTAGACGATGTCATAAGAAAAACGTTTCATAAGCTAAGAAAAACCCAGGCATGTGCTCCTGAGAACCAGTTAATTAACTTTTAGCGGCATAAAGTGTGTTGGGTAAAACAACAACCCAGCCTGCCAGATTTCTCAAAGCGGTGACGCATTTCGACGGTTGGACGGATTTAGATTTAGACCGTGATATGCATTACAAAACCCAGGTCCAATCCTTGTCGTTTTTCAGTTTTCAAGTTGCAAACCCAATACGAAAGAAGCTAACTTTGAAGTTGGGAGTTGAACGGCGCGAACTTGAGTAAAATCAATGGCACTGGCGGTGAACGCATTGTTTTATTCCACGTATGGAGTGTGGGCAGCTCGTCAGTAAGTTAGTCACAGCGTGGGGTTGGGGGAAATGCGGAGTGAGGCAGGGAGGTGTAAACGGATTCTAGATGATTATACAGGGTGAAGGCAAAAGTCTGGATAACCCCCTTGCCACACCGAAACGATTAGCAGGGAGAATCACATAACTGTTATATGCATAAACCATAGCTCGGGAGATTATTTTGATAGTGCAGTGAATAACCTTGCAGTTACTACTAAAAGGGAGAAAGAGAGAGAGAGAAGAGGGGAGATGGAGAGAAAGAAAGGGAGAGAAAGAGGGAATGAGAGAGAGCGAGGAGATAGAAAGTGAGAGTGAGGAGAGAAAAGAAAGAGAGAGATAGAAGAAGGGCTAGAAAGAAACTGAGGAGAGAGTAAAGAGAAGAGGGGAGAGAAAGAAAGAGTGAGACGGAGGGGAGATAGCGAGAAGAGAAAGAGAGGAGAAAAATCGGAAGAGAGAAAAGCGGGGAGAAAGAGAGGGAGAAGTGAGAGGGAGGAGAGAAAGAAAGAGAGGGGGAGAGAAAGAGAGGAGATAGAGAAAGATGAGAGTAGAGAAAGAGAGAGGAGGAGGAGAGAGAAAAGAGAGTAGAGATAGCGTGACAGGACGACAGAGATAGAACGACGGAAACAGAGGGAAGCGAGAGAGAGTGAGAGATAGAACGAGAAACAGAGGACAGAGAGATAAAGAGAGCGAGTGAAATACAGAGGCAGAGCGATACAGCCCCACAGACAAAGAACGAGCGAGACAGAAAAACCGACCGAGACAGAGACAGCGAGCGAGACAGAAACAGCAAGCCGGCAAGCGAAAGACACGAACTTCACTGGGTGCTTTGGTGTACAGCAGCGAAGCGCCCTGAAAAAAGAAATAGAGCAATTGTGTGCTCAGCTAAGTAAGACAGACTGTACCACATAGGGTTTAAACTTAACCCAGGCAAGGTTGATCGAAGAACGTAGGGCTCCTAAATACCTAGACACCAATGTTGAAAATGCACTCGGGGAAAATTCAGAGTTCGTCAATTATGGTTGGATATCCATTGTTCTGGAAACAGCCTCTTCAACTAAAAAATTTGAACCATTACTCACTAACTCTCCTTCCATTTCAGTAATTCCGGTACAGGTGACCTTGTAGGACACTTTCAACGCTTTTCATCTGCATTATTACTACCGTACGTGAGCGAGTACTTTCAGCATCACCACAGACAGCGAGTAGCTCTTCTGCAATCCGATAATGGAAGCTACCGACGGGTGCACGATAGGTGCATGCCGTTCTTCGACCTTGATTGTTAGACGGATTGCCGTCCTTAGAGTACCAGCTAGTTTCACCAAGAAAGATGTCGAGCCATAGTTTATGCATATACAGATTTATAATGTTTACTAGCAGTCGTGTCCGGCTTCAACCCAAGTTATGTTTCGCCCGTGGTTGTTTCCCAGGTTTCTCTCGGTGTTGTCTGAACGTACTTTCCCTTTCCACCACACACACGGGCATTCCCCTTTCAGCCATCCTCTTCCATTCCGAGTTTATCGCTTTAGCTTGAGCAATTCGTACCGTGTGAGAAATAACTGTCCTTCGTGCATGACGTTTAACAACTGCCCCTGAGCTGACCGCGCAGAGCAAATGGTTACTTAAGGCAACAATGTGGTAATTTCCACTTTTCAAGGCAATAACTGTCCTTCGTGCATGACGTCATTTAACAACTGGCCCTGAGCTGACCGCAAATTTTTATAGTCGAGGCAACAATGCACCAGTTTCAACTTCTGGCCAAAGAATTGACACGCTCACCCGTTTTTAGTCTTCTGTACAGCCGTACCGGCTGAGAAGACTATTGCAACGACTTTGTCAGTCCGTCCGTCGCTTCTTTTACCTTCGCAACGGTACCTGATAGAGACGACTACGGTTTACAACGTTAGATTCAGTGTGAGAAGTTAGTTAAATAACATGGCAAATTAAAACATCGTTACTAACTAAATTAAATAATAATATTTGATCGTATCGTCGAATTGAAATCCTAAGAAAACACGTAATAAAAACAAATGGATTTTAGGTTCGTTTAAAATAGTCTCGTCGCATTGTTGCATGAAAGAATAAACTTTCCGTCGAAACGAATTCTCCATTAGGACTATCTGCTACTGACGAAATTAAAACTGCACTAAAAAAATTAGGCTTAAAAAATGAAAATTAGGCCTAGAATCATGTTACCACGGCAACGTCAAGTTGCTAAGAGTTGCTGTTATAGCTTCATCAACAGCATCTCTCTCGTCACTTCCCTACTACCACTGATTTATATACGCTACGTTGCGCGTTACGTTGTAACAAGCTGTGTACCCGAAGACGCACCGTGTTGCAAAATGAATATGGTTACGATACGATCCAAATCTCCGTTAGCTGCTACTTACGACATTAAAACTGCTGGTTAAAATTAGGCTTAAAAGCTCACAATTACGCCTAAATGTAAAATAGGCCTAAAAGTTAACACATTTTTAACCGGCAATTGTGATGGTTACTGCTTTTAGATTAGTATAGTACAGATAGCTGTTGTAATAGAGGTGTGCGCCTCAACATTGGAAGTGGAGGAACTGTACAGAATACCAGCGCGACTAGGCAGTCGCTGTAACCGCTTATCATTGTAGGGGTTGCTGCTTCGTGGGTGATTGTCGTCGTTTTTGCTATGAGACTTTGCCTTATAATGTGAGAAAATGCTTACCAATTCAGAGTGACAATGTGGGGTGGGGTTATCCAGACGTAACCTCACTTTGTATTGTAGCAACATTAACTACCATTTTACTTTCGCAAACGATAAGCTCACAAGAGTTGGTACTACATAAATGCATACAAATTGCGTTAAATTACATAAAGGAAAGAGGAAAACAAGCCAACAATGAAAATCACACACTGGAAATAACGTGGTACAGTAAGCCACCTTAGTGGAGGAATGACCATAGCGATAAAAGCGTTACGTCAGTGACCTGGGGACGGACTGGGCGGCTATAGTTCGAATCCGGGTCACTCCACTCTTGATAGCATAACGGTGGCTTACTGAACTACGTTATTTTTAGTGTACGATTTTCGTTTTTTGGCTAGTTTTCGTCTTTCCTTTATAGTTTAATTTAATTTAATTTAAATTTCGTTACGAAGAAAAAACTCACAACAGGACCAGCAAGAGCCAAGCAAGAGCACTGACACCAAGCCTCATAATTCCAATTTAAAAAAAAAGTTATGTACATCTGACATATTTTGATAAAAATGGTTTCTGATATTCTCATTTTTAAAAATTATTAAGTGACGGAGCTTAACTACCTCGACTGGAAGCCTCTTCCAAATTTTCATCACACGATTTGAGAAGTAAAACTTTTGTACAATCTCTTGAAAATAGGAACATCAATAATTTGAGAGGAGATGACCTCTGGTAACGTTACACAAATTTAAGGGGAAAAAAGTGTCTGTAGTTAACCTCGTACGAGTCACGCAGTAAGGATTAAGTTAAGGCAAGGTCACACTTCAGTCTGCGTAATTCCAGTTTGCAGTAAGCCTGCAAAAGTCTGCCACTTATAAGCAAAACAAAAAAAAATAATGTTCCCGCACTTTTCTGCAACTCTCAGCACCCCGCTTAAAAAGAAAAACACCCACACTGGCGTTGGCGGTGCATTCTAAATAACTACTCTGAAATTGGCTACATCGCCTGGGCAGGACAGGTTCACCGCCCTTTTCCTCCCACTCCCCCTCCCCCCTCCCCTTACGGTGACTTTATCCTTTCATGACACCGGGTCTCACGAGCTCGATAATGTCGAACGCGAGGCGGGAAGCTGCTTACACGCTGCAACCAACAACAAACACACGCCAAAAAAAAGCTATATCCCTCACGCGAGGCATCAAGCGGGAAATATATGGCAGGACGTTGCGGAAAATATTGGCCCAAATATTACTGGCTTATTCAAGCGCGTGCGAAAGCTCCGCCCCATTGCCTGGTTCGGCTTCTCCGCAAATCGCGTCTCAGATCTGCTGGGAACTGATCCATTGCAGTTAGCGGTAAAATTATAGATCTTTGCTTGCCAAAAAACAGACACCGATGAAGAACGCTAGATAACTGGAGAGGGAGAAGAAAGAGTGTGCTGGGTACTAATTTATTTAGTGGTCTCTATGAATTTATATAGTCTTAAATAGGCCTAGACGCAAGTAGGGAGGAGTTAGCTGTTCCTCATTCATTTTTTTTTTGGGAGGGAGGGGGACGCGTCATCTTCCCTAGGCGTTGGGAGGTACATGGGGGCGGGGAGGTTCAATTTGTGTTGGGATGTTCCCCGAGATCTGATGAAGACTGAGATTTTGTTTTTTTGTGATTGTAGTAACTCTAATCCTCAAGTTGTACGATAACGATAATTATTTTCCATCGTGAGACAGCCCTCGTTGCTGAATGGGGCTTTTAACAAGTTTCAAAAAAAAGGGAATTAACGTACTTTCCAACTGCTGAGGTTATCCCGGCACGGAGTGGGATAATTTTGCAGGAAAACGCCCAAAATCTTTTACATGCTGCAAGTTTAACCCAAATCTGTATCAAAAAGGGGAATCTTCAAAATAACGTCCTTTTAACTGCTAAGGTTACCTCGGGACGGATAAGGGCAGTTTTCCTAGGAAATACTTAAGATCACACGCCTATCGACATAAGCAGGAGCGGATTCCGAGGGCCCTTTTCTTTCCAAATGCACGTCGGTGGGATACCAACACTGAACCCAGAAATCTGAAGTTTCAACCACCTTTACCATTTCAATACGTGTGGTAGCAGGTAATTCTTTGCATCTTGGTATAAGTATAGCAACAACCACCAAAAACCAGACTTCCAAATATCTAAATATTAAAAAGGAAATGTTACAGCAGCACTGATCCACGTCACACACTAACAGCATGACGTATTATAGTCCTACAGCTTATCTCTTTAAATAGGCCCCTTCTAAATTATTAACAGCGGCCAAAGATTTAATGTGGTGGCATTTCATGCCCACCTTCCCTATCCTCCCCGTCCCCCCCTCCCTACCCATGGCTCACGAGCGGGTGTGCGCGTTCATCTTGGCAAGCTAATTGGCAGGGAAATCTGTCGGCCATTATGACTAGCCATTAGCACGCGATGTCCCGCATTAGGTCGACAGCCAAACATTACGTCCACGTGACGCCTTTAAGAGCCTTCACACGCTTCTCTTGACGCAAGATTTGTTGTGTCATTCAAATATTTCACAAGGCACGAGCCTTCCCAAACAGCTTTAATTAGCAACCGCAATTTATTAGTCTTAATTTCAAGGATTGTGTGGGAAAGCGCATGGCATAAGGGCGGCTTTTCACTGATTACAGCACACTGGCATTGCACATTTATAGATTCTGATTTCACTGAAACGGTCAGTGTTTCATCCAAGACAGTTTATATCCCTTAGATAGCACGTGTTTTAATACGAAAAACAGATACACCATACAACTGACGTTCATCCCCACTACGTAACCTTGATAACTCGGCGCTTGAACATCTGGATACGATAATTTACGATACAATGTCATTGCGTCCGGAAAATCCACACTCCAACCCCAGGGCATCAAGAAACGTACATCAACACTGCATTATGGACACTAACTGTACCCTCTGACCTTCAAGTTCACGGCTCAAAAAGACCAAATCAACTACGGAAACGCCAATATAAGAAAAGTCATCATCCTATACAACAAAACGGTATTTACTCACTCGGGGTGGAATCCCAAAAATGCCAGCAAAGAGTGATATCCTACTAGAAAGGTTCCAAGAAACAGTCCGTCAATCCGACCACAACACACGCACACTTTCTTCCCCCGCACGGCTTCAGCTCATCCCGATTCGGTGCCTGGGTGGCGGCATTCACCCGCAGCTCGTATCGACGCGCTCTGCCCTCGTGCAGGAATGGCAAACTGGCTGGGGACGCCACTCGACGCTAGAGCGCGCAAGCGTGGCGTTCATGCGCGAGGGGCTTTCATGTTGCAACCCGGGGGAATGGAGCACCCGTATTCAAATAACACGCCCTGTTAAACATAAGCTCGTTATGGCTTACAAGTTATTTGCACGGGGTGAAAAAAAAAACTTCGATATACGGCAATTACTCAAAGAAATTCTTCGACAAAACAGTCAAAACAACGGTTCTTCATACCTTCATATTTTATTCCAGACAAGTAGAATATATTCATGCGCTACTTGTATTTTTTTCCCCATCCTGATCCTCTCCTATAGTCAAATATGAACAAGTATTGACCCAGGAATCAATATGTCACTTTTCCAATTCCAGTAACCAATTTCCTCTCTTTTTATGGGTCGCATGTCACGCTCCATACGGCAAGAGACGGAAACAGGGGAGGGGGGGGGGGGCAAGGATGGGAGGGGGGAGGACGAGTCACGCTATCCACCTGTCCATAACTACTTACTTTGCATGTCTGCAAAACGACGGTTCCGTCTTCAATAGTACATTAGGGATAAATAAACAAATATAAAACGCGCTTATGAATTCACATTTGTGGAAGAGTACCGATGAAGGTGAAACAGGAAAACACAA
>JAHWFP010252988.1:0-20254 GCA_023313725.1 Lithobius niger
ACCGAGAACGTTTCCATTGCATCTCGGAGCACTTTTGGAACATATGCGGGACAGTTGAGACCGAAGTGGGGTAATGAACACCGAGAACGTTTCCACTGCATCACTGAACACTTGTGGAACATATTCGGAATAGTTGAGACCGAAGTGGATTAATAAAGACAGAGAACATTTCCATTGCATCTCTGAACACTTCTGGAACATATTCGGAACAGTTGAGACCGAAGTGGGTTAATAAAGCCCGATAACGTTTCCATTGCATATTGGAGCACTTCTGGAACATATTCGGAGCACTTGAGAATGAAATGGTCTAATAAAGCCTCAAAATGCCTCTAATGCATTTCGGAGCACTTCTGGAACATATTTGTAACAGTTGCCAAGAGGCGTAGATCATTTCATGTGTTACAAAACTGTTCCGAAAGTGTTTTGGAGGCATGCCGGGCAATTATTGTATACATATTATTGACGTGTGGCGTGAAGTGGAGCCTAGGAGCTTATCATCCTGTTATAAACGATGAACCACAACGAAGCTAATATTGTGAATAGTTAACTTAACGTTGAAATTAGCCACGATCGCAATACTGCCGAGTTAGCATTATCATTTATGTTTAGTGCATTGGCGGTCGAATTCGAATGCCTGGGTTCACGTTCCAGAGCCATGATAGCACTTGAATTTTTTAGTGATTGTTGCTGCCCACTTGTCATCCTTAGTCGGGTCACAGTATTAGCTCCATTGTATTTTGTTGTATACAAAAGTTAATTCTGCATGGCAAGTTAGCAGCAGTCATAATGGCGTTGAGCTAGCCAGAGATGTGCGCCGCCACGCCGACGGCCAAATAACATGTGCCACGTGCGCCACCGTTGATAAGGTTGCTTCCACGGTGCACCGACTCCTATAATTCTGCCATTGTATTTAACAATTGCTGTACAAAGTGTCGTTAGAAAATTTTAAATAAAAATAAAATTAGCCAACCATATTTAAGTAGTTGGCAGTTACGTTTGTTTTTAATAACAATCAAAGTTCTTTAAAATTGTGAGTAGTAAATTTTTCAGCAAATGAAGATAAATTGCAGGTTTGTATCTACGTTCTTAGGGGAACGCCGTCAACGCTGTCTAAAAAATTATTGGCAGTCGCCGCTGTCCTCCGAATATCGGCGCACCGATTTACGCCGCCGCTACAAAAAACATTGGTACTACTGCCGAAGAATTTTTGACGGCGCACACCTGTGGAGTGACTTTTTCCGTCATTATTGCTGTTTACTTGTCATCCTTAGCAGTTCACACTGTTGGCTCTATTGTGTTTCTTCGCTTATTGCTGATATTTACAGCTAACTTCGGCTGTGTTTTCTCATCCTGTGCCGGTGTTCCTGTCCGTATTCATGATAACTTTTGTAGCCATTGTTTAATTGGATTTACACCACCGCCGTTGCAAAAAAAAATGATATTCGCTGGAACCGAAAAATTTTTGACGGAGCACCTACTAATGTTTGCAGCAAATTTAGGCTCTTATTTTTTTCTCATTCTGTGCTAGTTTCTTCCTGTCCGTCCGTATTCATGAACTTAGTAGCCGTTGTTCAATTGGACAGACACCACCGCCGTTGCAAAAAAAAAATGGTATTTGCTGGTGCCGAAGGATTTTTGACGGAGCACCTCAAAGTGCTATCATGACCCCGGGACGTGATCCCAGGCCTTCGAATTCTACCGCCAATGCACTAAACATAATAATGCTAACTCGGCAGTATTGAGATCGTGGCTAACTTCTTCGTGAAGTTAATTATTCACAATTTTAGCTTCGTTGTGGTTCATCGTTTGTTACCGGATGATAAGCTCGTAAGCTCCATTTTGCGCCATTTGTTTGCAGCAAATGTGTTAGTTTCTTTCTGTCCGTCCGTATTCATAACTTTTGTAGCCGTTGTTCAATTGGATTTACACCACCGCCGTTACAAGGAAAAAAAATGATATTTGCTGGGGACGAAGAATTTTTGACGGAGCACCTACTAATGTTTGCAGCAAATTTTGGCCCTTATTTTTTTTTCATTCTGTGCTGGTTTCTTGCTGTCCGTATTCCTGATAACTTTTGTGGCCATTGTTCAATTCATTTCAAAATTTAAATGTACTCTTTAAAGTTTTGATTTGACTATGCTATTTGCATTGTTTCAATGTTGTGCTGTTCGTACACTAAGTACCGATATTGGGTTGGATCGGTTTGGCCGGTACTTTGATAGCAAGTATCGGTATCACATTAAAAAAAAAAATACGGGTTGTCAAAACTTCCCTAATTCGTAATTTTGTTTTAATGGTAAAATGGTTGTATTTCTGGTTGGCAACGGTCACACGCAGAAGAGAAATAGAAAAGCTGCTTTAATGTGATTATCCCGGTGTACTTTCATGCTTGTGAGGAAACTCTTTTCGTTTTGATTGCTGCATTAAAAATGTATTGGTTGTGCAAGCGTAGGACCGTGCATTGCCCACGATTTTGTTACGAAAGATGGGGAGAAAAACACGAGGAGGCACGACATGATACTTGAAATCGATAAAAATGTAATTACTAAAATGATAAATTGTGAAGTTGGCCGCCATCTTTCTCGGAGAGTGTGATGTTCTTCGTCGACGGGCTCCGATAATCGGACGAAAGCATCAACGACACCTAGTAAGAAAAAAAGTGTAATTTTGTTAATTGCTTGACAGTTAATAAATAAATAAAACTGCTTTACGAATTTTCTTATTGTTTTTTTTTTTGCGAAGACAAGCGTCGAATTTGGGTAGTAGAAGCCTTACACAAACCCCAGGCATCTCCGGGGGTGCTCCCCCCCCCCCCGAGCCCCGCGGGGGCCTTACCGAGGTCTCAATAGGAACCTTTTCTTGGTTAGATTATTCCAATGCCGTCTTAAAGTGTGAATAGTAATTTTGTTTCGTTCGTTGGCTTGTTCCTTCGTTGTCTTAAAGTGCAAACAGGATTTTTGTTTCCTTCGATGGTTTGTTCCTTCGTCGTCTTAAAGTGCAAACAGGATTTTTGTTTCCTTCGTTGGTTTGTTCCTTCGTTGTCTTAAAGTGCAAACAGGATTTTTGTTTCCTTCGATGGTTTGTTCCTTCGTTGTCTTAAAGTGCAAACAGGATTTTTGTTTCCTTCGATGGTTTGTTCCTTCGTTGTCTTAAAGTGCAAACAGGATTTTTGTTTCCTTCGTTGGTTTGTTCCTTCGTTGTCTTAAAGTGCAAACAGGATTTTTGTTTCCTTTGTTGGTTTATTCCTTCGTCGTCTTAAGTGTTAACAGGATTTTTGTTTGCCTTCGTTGGCTTGTACCTTCGCTGTCTTAAAGTGCAAACAAGATTATTGTTTCTTTCATTGGCTTGCAACTTCGTCGTCTTAAGGTGTAAACAGGAATTTTGTTTCCTTCGTTGGCTTTTTCTAATGCATTCTTTCCAATGCCTCTTTTCCTTTCGTTAGATTGTTCCTACTCATTCTTGAAGTGTTCATAGCAATTTTGTTTTCTTCGCTGGCTTGTTCCTACACTCGGATGGGTTCTTGGCCTCCGCCTTAAGTAAAAATATTTTTTGTTAATGTATAAATAGATGCCTCAATAACTTAGTAGTACTAAAAGTACAATTTTGTAAACTCATGTATTTTAACATTTTTTTAGTAAGACGGGGATAAAGGGGGGGGGGGGGGGGTGTACAAAATATTTGGATTTTGCAAGGTAGTCCAGTATAAGTTTACATGACACGAATGCGTCTTCAGGCTAAAATATTAAAAAATTTAACCAAAAAAGTAAACAAATACTTCTCAGCTTTGGCTTCGTTTTCTGGTTTAATTTTTGGACACCAGCCGCCTGCTCTCCGGCCCCCCCCCCTCCCTCCTCTTCTTCCCCAACTATTTTCGACGGCATTTTATTAACTTCGTTTTCCAATTTCACACATTAAACATTCATGATGGCCAATCAAAAGTGGCTGTCGATGGCTTCTCATCACTAGGCAACAGGCAAATCAGGCAGGTTGCCAAAGTCTAGTTAGAAAAAAAAAACGGTTGGATTTTTCCTGTAGCGATTGCAACAGCTTTAGACGGGGGGAGTTAATTTACTTTCAGAGAAGACTTTATTTTCCTTCTTCCAACTTCCAATAACTATGGAAATCCGGGTCTCCTTTGAAAGCGGCTGCTAAAACGATTATATTGGCTTTTCTTTTCGTGATTCTACGTCTATAAGAGGGGAGGATTTGGGGGGGGGGGGGGAGGGGGGGGGGGGGGTATGGGGAAGATGGAGTTTTGCTTTCTTTACAATTGGTTCGGTACCAGTGAGGCTGATTAAGTTTCGTTCTGCTGTCGGGAGCTGAAAAAAGTTTTAAACCACTGGCCGGCTCCGATTCAAACTTCAGTTTTACAAACAATCCTGTAAGTGCTGGGATCAAGAGTCTTTTTGTAGGATTACCTGTAGAGGTAATTGGCCGAGCGAGCAACGAAAATAAATGGCGCTTCACTGCCCCGTTTCCAGGGGCAGTCGCTACTTTAGCCAGCGGGTTTTTTTTGGGGGCCGAATGTTTTGTAATTTTATTTTTGTAACTTTTTTTTTTTATCCACACTGGGCCAAACGGGTTGCTGTTTCTATTCACTCGTATTGCCGGTAGCGAATAAATGCTATCCACATTATAACTTTCGCTTTGTGTTCCACCGTTTGCACAAGGCCGTCTGAGATAGAAGTAGCAAGTTTCAGCTCCTGGATCCAGGCCAGACATCGCCAAAATCGTATTTTACGAAAGAAGTGCTAAGAGCCGCGAGTAGCAATGCTCTAGTTTTCATTTAAGTTTTAAACTATTAGTCGGTGCGATTAACTTGGCTAATAGGGTTAACCTTGGCGGCCTTTCCCTGGTTGAATGATATCACTACTTTCATAGGCCGGCACTATTTTGAAACTTGGCGGCTTCTCTTATACCAGTTTTAGTTTTGTCTTATTTTGCCAAAGCTGTGCTAAGGGCTGTAACTTCCTGATACGCGCGAGAAATGGCGGAGAGTCGGGATGGGAGACGCGTGATTTCTATACTCCAGTCGGCCTTGACTCGAGAAACAAAATGCCTTCCTCGTTTGAAGTTCGTTTGAACGCTTGTTCTTGCGAGTTGTCACATGCTTGGACTATTCGCAGCACAAGGGATATTTTTTCACACATATTTGTTAGGTAAAAACCTACACAGCGTAATCTTTAATGTACTTTTTCCGCAGAAGTAAAAACTTACCTAAACCATGCGCATGGCCGTTTACCGTGACGTCACGATGAGTTAGCCAATGACGAACGAGAACAACGGCTGTTTGGCCGTCTGATTGGACTAGCCCAGTCACGTGATATGCACGTCACAGCAAACAGCCATGACGTGTGGTATAGTTGGACAACTGGGCGCATGGGGTCAGGACTTATTCCGAACGGTGGCAGATAGGGTAGAACTGTGTTGGAGACGACTCCTTCATGCCGACCCTGGTATTATCAACCTCAACCTCACATTTGGGCATCCCTATGTTCCTGTTGGGGGAATTGGAGGTTGGTGTTCCTTTTTTGGGACTATGCCAGAACTACATGGGTTAACGGCAGTGTTTATTCTTCCAATTTTGCAGGTTACCGTATCATTCCGTATGTACCGATACGTATTGAAAATCACATTTTCCTCCGCAGCTGACTCTGTGTATGTGGCATTATCCCAGTAAACAGACGTTTCGTCCTGTAGATCTAATACTTCATAACAACGGCACCTCAGCTTGTTTAACCGGCCGATGCACCATAAAATGGGAGAAGTTGCCTTATGCGCTATGGAAATGAACCGTGGTAGTGAAACTTGTGAATTGGTGGTTATGCTGACATGGTCAATTGTTCCGAATGATATTTATCGGTTCAGGATTGGATTTGGATGGTAATTATTGAATGCTCGCCTGACTTAAACGGAGTAAATTGACTAATCGATTTGGGGAAATAACTGATATGAATTAACTGATCGAACTTATGAATTGATATGAATTAACTGATCGATTTGGGGAAGTAATTCTTGTTATTGAGCCAAAAAGTGCAGGATTATGTCAGTTGCTGCAAGGATTGAAGTGCGCGAGGTGGTTGGAATGGTAACAACGCAACGATCACTTGGAGGATTACAATCGTTACCATTGGTAACAGGTGATGTTGCATTGTTGTACATAAAAATTGTTACACAATTGTTTGATCATAGCAATCGTTTCTCTTGGAGAGGCAGATTGAAGCTAAACATCCTATATGCAAGGCTCGCTGAGACAGAGGCGGTCAAGGGAGCTTGAGCAGTTCTGGCGCGGGCACTTGATGCGACCCTACCTTATGTTCGTGTTAAAGATTACAGTGTGAAAAACTTCAGTACTCTGAATAGATAAACCGTTCAACCATTTTAACTCTTCATGTTTACATCCAATTCCCTCTTTTTGTTCGAACCTGTTTGTAGAAAGGAGACTATGCATTTTGTTTTACCGTGTTCATTATTGTTTACAGGGACACCCTGTACAGGATAACGTTTGCAAATTGGGGCAATAATTTATGAACTTCCTGCAGTTAACGCGAACTAGCGGTACAGACTGACACTGAAGAGGTTAAGGCTTTTACTTAAACGGCTTAAGAGAGGTGCACATATTTTAGCCATAACAAGAATTTATAGGGTTGGGGAGGAGAATTTGAGACTGAGACCCCCTGATGAAACGTCTTTGATTCATTCGTATTAGTTCTATCTAAGTTTGTAGAGGGCGCCATGAGTTTTATGTAGGAATTTCTACTCAGTTTTCAGCCTAAAATTAAACTAGCTTGTATTTAGTCATTATTTAGATGAGTTTTAATTCAGATTTGAACTGAAAAATGAGCAAAAATTGCCAGTTGGAACACGTGGCGCCCTCTGAAAACTCGGATGGAACTAACAGGAATGAATGTAACACGTTTCAATAGGCACTTTTTAGAGTAACAAATTCCACTCCCCAACCCTATAAATTCTTGGCCATAATTATTATGTGGTACAGAACGCACTTTACAAATGCGTTGTGGGATTGCATAAAGTTTTTAGCTGTGTACGATTGGCCATTTGATGAAAACGTGTGGATTTGATTCCGTTCGTTTTTGGACTTGGGTAAGTAGTTCATTCAAGTGTAGTTTTAATTCAATAGTAGGATTTCGTTTACGATTTCCGAATCTGCTAATAGGTAACGAGTAAAGAACCCTGTGAACAATACAAAGAATGTAAAGAAAATAACTGAATTCAACTCTCTTACAATAAAACTATCTTAACTCTGTTGAACTGTTAGATCTATTTCGAGTTGTCTGTAAGCGCATGCATTGAGTTCATATACGAGAAAACGTGTTAAAAACGGAAGTACTCTGAAGCGAAACTGGAAGTAGCTTATGCGCAAATGCTTACGTTGATTTTCGTGGTAAATAACTAGATCGAATAAAAATTAAATAGATGGGTGTACCTTTTGTCCGAATACCATAAATCAACAGCAGAAGCACCTTAACTGCTAGGATGCTTGTAGGGTTCATTTTAACGAGTCGAACAGAGATGGGATTCGATCTAGTGTCCTCTTTGACTGAAGGAAGAGGCAGTTTCCACTCGTCTGTTCCCGGGGTACTTACTCGTGGTCGTTGAATTTAGTTTTCTTTCTTGTACGAGACGTTCTCAAACTATTGGTGAAGGAATTAAGTACAGACTGATAATAAGGTGTCCTTCCGTATTTATAATAAGTCTTGAGATAAGTCTAAAATTGGATTAGTCTTTGATATGAGGAGAAACCAGGGCTGATACTGAATTACAGACTGTGTTAAGTTCTAAACCGTCCGTGTCTTTGTGTGCCCGGAGGCAGAAAGGGGTGCGACGTGCGACTATGTCACAGATAATCTGGCACAGTTGCAGACAAAAGTGCCGTTTTGAGCAAATTTCTGCCATATCGTCAATTTTTGACCGATTTGGACATTCCAATACACCATTTTAATCGTCTCGACGAGATCTTTCCGTTGGTGGAGTAGCCAGGTCAATAGGATAAAGCAATGAAAAGTTATTCAGTAAAAACCGTTAAATATGTGGTAACCATAAGAAAAAAAACAGATTAGCTCCAGATAATTTTTTTCTGGATAATTGGTGTCGCAGACAGTGGCAGAAAATTCTGCTTCTGGGTTTGTGTGTGCTGGTATTTAGGTCCTATTTTTTTTTTTACCCCTCATTTCATCTTATGATAATGACAGAGTTAAAACTGAAATGGAAGTTATAACAGCTTGTAGCCTTCGGCTAAGATAATTACTTAAAAGGTTAAGAGTTAGAGATATAATTGGGTGACAGTTCCCCGATAGGAGACCAGACTATGACATAAGTGGCAAGGTCTACATCTGACGAGCAGGGGAGGGGGTCTTTGAGGCAGTGTGATGACCATCTAGAGTCTAGACTGCCAACAACCTTAATGTAGGGCGCTGGTGTGCATTGGATTTTGGGTCTTCTTAGAAAGGTAACCTCATCCCAAATTTTAGACACTACCTCATGGTTATTTTTGTACACATAAACTAAGGAGATTGTTGTGATGGGAGGAGAACTACAACAGGTCAAAGGAGAGCTACGAAACTTCGTTACTTAGTTAGCACCCACAAGTGGTGATTATGTGTAAATTGACTTTATTGCTGATCTGTTGTTGTTGTTGTAGTTAGGTTAGGTTAAGTTAGGTGACTTAAGTCGGATTAAACAGTTTTTTTCTGTAGGCTGCTGGGCTGCATGGTGAGCCATGTAGCGAGTTTGCTTAGCCGTTTAGGCCGAACGCATAATTTCTTTTCGTAAACAGTTCAGCAAAACTCGCTACATGGCTCACCATGCAGCCCAGCAGCCTTCAGAAAATAAACTGTTTAATCCGACTTACGTCACCTAACTTAACCTAACTACTACAACAACAGATCAGCAATAAAGTCAATTTACACATAATCACCACTTTTGGGTGCTAAGTGATGAAGTTTCGTAGCGAAATCCAGCCCGCCTATCTGAACTGTTTACGGGAAAAAAAGTATGCAGGCTGAACATCTCTACTAGGCTAAGGAAGGAGAAACTGCGTGTTGGCTGACCTAATACAACTCAGCCAAAGGGTGAAACTCTGCACTAAATTCTATGTGATTGTGTATTGCCAATCTGGTATAGGGAAACATTGCTAGTTCCTCTTGTACGCCAAATCTTAGGAGTGTTTAAGAAGAAATAAAGCTGGAATAGCATTTAGTATATGAAGCTTATTTTAGTGCAACGGTACTGTACCCTAGACACTGCTAAGTTGAAGTACTCTTAACAAAAAGTTAATCTGCGTTATTGTCTTTACCTTTATAACCGACGTTACAAAGTAAACATGTTTGTATCCGCTGGCTGAACAGACCAGAACAGTTCCATTTGGGATGGAAACTTCTTACAATCTTACTTTGGCGTCGTCAGTCTAGAGCAATGTATTTACTTTGCGGAAGTTTGTTAGTCACTCGATTCTTTCTTTGCTTTCCATCCAATCCACTCTTCCGCAGAGAAATGTTCGAATTTTTCCTCTCTTTGCAACACGCGTAACGCTTCCAAATCTGAACTGATCAGCCTTGCGCACTAATCTTTTAATCCAATTGGTGTGATTGTGGGCGTGCGCATTTCGATCCAGGAAGCCCTAACGACGACGACAAGACAGCCTGACAGTGCTCGGTGGATCAGTTCAATGCATAAAGATGAGGGGGGGTGAGCGAGAAGAAACAATTGCATTATCAGCAAAGAGTACAAGAATAGCTCCGAGTTGATGTGATAGGTCTAAGTGGGAGTGGGGCATAAGTCTGCAACGAATTTGAAACGTTGTTGCAAATGTGGTGGTGGTGGTGGTGGTGGTTGGGAGATTGAGGCTGGTTAATGCGCAGGTTCCACTAGAAATTACAGCTTACTTGATTTAAAGTGACGGACGTGTGTACAAATTAGGGCTGACGGCCGCTCGTGGTTTGGGGTGTAGCCTTGCAGGAAATGTCAAGAAGTTTTGGGAAAATTTTAAAAAGTTTATGTTTCGTGCTTGCTTTCGTGATTGGTTAAGGTTTCAAGCCGACGTGTCGATCATAAAGCAGAGTTTTGTTTCGCAAACAAAGTGCTTCATTTTAATGTATTCGAACTGTTTATGTATTCATCATCGTGATTGTAGATACCGTTTTTTTATTTGCTCAACTGCAAGCAGCCTTATTTTTTGTTGTCACTTTACGTTGGTTATAGGCAAAACACGTTTACCCCGTACAGTATTCCGTATCGACAGCTAGCTTTTTAATTCATGGCATGTGAACTTAATTGCACACGCGAATTTCTAACCGTCATTTCTTAAGTAAACCGTTGGCCGTTAATCTGGATTAAACCTGAAAGCTCGTTAAATAACGGCAGCAATTCTTCCAACCAATCAAAGGAGTTGGCTGGCAAAAAAAAGAGGATGACAATTTCTGTGTAGATCATTCTAGTCTCTGGATCTCGTAGTAGGTAGAGGTAGTCTCAAAGTCTTGATAAAATCTAGTGTGGAGGACGCGGTTGCAATCCATATTGGCTAAGGGAGGATGACAAAAAGAAGAGGATGCCAATTTGTGTGATGACAGTTTAGTTTGAAGATCATTCTAGTCTCTAGATCTAGTAGTAGGTAAAGGTAGTCTCAAACTCTTGATAAAATCTAGTGTGGAGGACGCTGTTGGGATCAATACAGGCTGAGGGAGGATGGCAAAACTGAGAGGATGACAGTTTTGTTTGAAAATCATTCTTGTCTCGAGATCTAGTAGTAGGTAGAGGTAGTTTCAAAGTCTTGATAAGGGATGCAGTTGCGATCCATTAAGGGAGGCTTGTTTCTTAATGTGGCAATTACCGGTGAAGGTAGAAGGCAGAGTACGCATATGCTGCGATGTTGACTTTGAGGTCGAAAGTCATCAGATCGATGATTTTTCGTATAGGTATGCTTTGGTAAAACGGTTTACTGACGAAAGGACCATCAATTGATATTTTTCCTACATTAAGGATATTAAAATGGTAATTTCTGTGATTGATACTCCATCGAGTTTCCATTAAAGATGGTTGATCACGCACGACAAACTATGTTTATCCTTATTTTATGTTGGGGTGGCAACTGATTGATAAGATTTTGAGCATTGTTGAACATGGCCTTCACTTCATACACTAATCACAAACTATGGGGTTACCAAATTTCATTTTCTTGTTGCTTGGAAAAATACTATACCTGTCAATTTTTGCATTTATGCTTCTGCGCCTTGAGAATCAAAGTTGTGCCGATCCGCCCAGCTCCACAGCCCACCCCTGCTCATATGCAGCCTTCCCTACTTAAGAGCCTGCTCGAAGGTAAACTCATCTTTTGTTCTCAAAGTGACCTGTCATACGGCTGCCTCTGCCTTCTTCTCTCGTTCAACATTCACATTCGTCAACGAATGCCTTCTCTTCCCTACTCTTTCCTTGAACTCCGTCACCACACGGCACTACCTTCATTCGTCCCTCATGATTCCTGCTGAAGCATTCGCATTCGTCTAATGGCGGCATTCGTCCAACCGATCTTCATCGCAACAGTTCATTATACAGCGCCAGAATTCGCCCAATGGCGGCGTTCATCGAGCTGGTCTTCATTGCGGCCCATCTGACAGCATTTGCACTCACTCTCATTCTTCCACCATCGTCGCAACCCAGCTGAGCCTGTGTCATTCGCATTCATCTGATGTCCTCAGAACAACTTCAGCATTCGCCCTACAAGTCTGCATAGCGATCACCCATCGAGCTGCAGCAGCACTCACATCTGCACTCGTCTAATGCCCTCCAAGCAACCTCGACATTCGTCAAACTGGTCTGCATGATGACGGTCCATCAAGGTATGGCGGCATTCACATTCGCCTGCCAGCCTCCAAGCAACTTCGGTATTTGATCAACCGATCTTCAGTGCAACGGCCTGCAAAGCATCGATGATACTGTTTTTGGCATCCGTCCGCTGATCCTCAAGACGGCACAACGTTTGTCAAATTGGTCTTCATGACGACGGTCCATCAAGCTGCTCCAACATTCACAATCACATTCGTCTGACAGCTTCCGAGCAACCTCCGCATTCGTCCAACTGATCCTCATGCTGACAAACCACCAAGCTTGGCATCCACACATTGCAAAATGACCCAGAACTACAGCGCTCACATTCGCATTCGTCGTCACTCCCTCCAGGAACCACGGCTCAACCCATCAAGCTTAACGACATTGACGCTCTCATTCGTCCGCATGCAATCCTTCTGACAGCAGACCAAGCCAACGGCTTTCACTTTGCATTCGCCTGATGTCATTCAAGCACCACGACATTCTTTTCCCTCGTTGCTCCGACGTAGCTGCCCATCAATCTCCAATGGCATTCGTGTCCACCTTCGTCCGCTAACGGCCCTCCATCACGGGTAACCCACGTCTACCGCATACGCATTCTTCTGACATCCTTCAAGCAACTGCGGCATTCGTCCCCTCGTTCTCCAATGCAACCATCATCATGCACCAGCGACATTCATATTTCGCCTACCTGCGACTCTTCTTCATAATTGAACCGATCTGCAACATCCGTATTAGCATTTATCGAGGGACCTTCATGCAACCACATCGTTCCTTTTCCTGCCTTCAATGCAAAATTTGCACTCACCGGTTGGCCGTTTCTAATGGCAAGTCGCCTCCAAGATCGACAAAGGCTACATCCGCAATCACTTATGAACCCCAAACAACTCAACATTCGTCCAGCATCACAGCAACAGAACGTCCAGCCTCGACGCCAATTAAATCATCCCTAGCACCTCAACACGTATCAGCGACGCTCGCATTCTTCTAAAGACCCCCAGAACCATGGCATTCGTCCATTCTCACCACGATGATGCATCAAGCCACTCCAGCATTCGTAGCCGCATTCACCGACCAATCTTGTGGTGACAACAATGCACCAGTCCCATGAAATGATAGCTTCTAAACTCGCACCAGCCACTCAAAACAAGCTGCTCCACCAAGAACAACACCATCACAAGATCTCGAAGCCCGAAAATCCAAGTCATGCTTCTTTCCCACCTGAAGCAAGCCCCTCCTGGAAACAAACAGGAAATTCTCCATTCATCAATTGGGATCGCACCCCATCCACTGTCATGAAAAACCAAATTTAGAAAACTGTCTGCCCTCAATTCATGACACACAACCTAAAGTTATGAACACAAAACCGGCCTTTCCTTTTTTCTGCATTCTTTCATCAGGTCGATGACAACGCTAGCATCGTTACCAAAGGGTTTTTGTTCTACGAAGAACCAAGCTCTTCTCTCTCCATCCCCATCCAGGACAAGATGACGTCACTCCCCCTCTTTTTGCGGGAACTTTCTCCTCCGTCGCCTAGGAACAACTTTCTACTCCAAGCGCCCTAAGCTTTACAGGGCCGCGATCAGCTCCCTCATCTGTTGCCTCCAGCGCTTCTTTTCACGCCACAAGTCGGACGACAACCAGCATTGTTTTCATCGGTCTTAAGCATCCCTTATGAGTTCCTCGGACGACATGACGAGGACCCGAGGTGGCAGGTCACCCTACAACAATTTCAACCTCTCTGGCTTTGTGCGAAGAAAACCAGCGATTCCAGACACCTGGACCTGTTCTTGCCCTAGCATGAACGTTTGCAGCAGAATAGACATTCACAAAGTATGCCAAATTCACCGAAAGTGTGACTACTATAAGAGACCGTGCCCGTTATGTGTTCACGTCTCATCAACAACATAGCGGAAAATCATAAAACTCCAGAGAGCCACCAAGCTATGCTCGAAACAGGCAAAGGAATGTAGAGCCAGATTACGACAATCTGACAACCCCGTTCCGGCGGTAAAGAAACCCCAAAAGGAATCCTTGAGACCGAAACCACTGACTCCCCGTGTCTCGCTCTCAAGCTCTCCCTTCAGGATCAGAGGATCGTCACCTAAACAGTTTTTACTAAGCTCTACGATCGCGTCTTTCTCAGAATTTAAGTCACCTTTAACATCAAAGGCAATAGGATAATCGATGCCAACTTTACGTGAATTAAGCAAACAGCCAACAATCCCGACGGCCACCATTTCAAAGTCCACAGGGAAAAAACCTCGCACCACCAGTGGCAACACCCAATCCGAAATTTCGACAGCCATCCTATGGGAAACAGCCTACTCCCCTGGTTGTAGAACCTAGCAGTAGGACGCTAACCGACTCAACAGGTGAATTTCTCGACCCTGCACTTTCCTGCGTTGTATCCTCGCATCTCAAGATGATGAATCGTCTGATCAAACCGACGCTCCCTCAGCTGTACTTCCAAACCAAGAACTCACAACGTTAAAGGAAAACCAAAAATCGTTGCCTGATGCACCACTTTCGCCACAGGCGTCCTCACCCCCTTCTCCTCAGGCCAAAGTGACCCACGCCCTACCCCAACAACTCTTTGGACTGGACGACGAGCAAACCACCAGCAATTACGAGCACAGCATCCTACCCGATTTTCCACTGTCAATCACCGTGAAGGACTTAAACCTTTCTCCATCGGACTTCCAAACCTTGTCCATTAGACTTCCAAACGTTGATCGCCAACTACGCCAAACCTAAAAACGGAATTCGCCAAACAACAATCCATTGCAATTTACGCTTCCATCTCCAATCTCAAACTCCTACTGTCCACTGCAAACGACAAACTGAGAGAGTCACTCTAAGCAAAATTCCCCAGCAGGGAAACAAGCGTAGCCTGGATCATCGAAGAGATCGAATTCACAAATGACTCCAAACCAAGTTACCATGGTGAACTACGCTTCGAGCACCCACTACATCATCGAACTGGGCTCTGTGATCCACGAATCCGACACCCACCTTATGACTTGCTTAAGCCAACACCCAAGCTGATACCACCGGTATTCCCGCTTGGAGACCTTCCAATTGATCCACCAAGATCTCAACCTCCAGATTGAAATCTCGAAGAAGAAACCAGACACAACCAATTTGCGGTTGCTTGGTCTGCCATGGCTTACACCTGCCCATCTGAACACTTCTACGGCTTTAGTATATGGCAGAATGATAACAATCACCTAACCCAACGTAATCTTTTGGAACTTCAACCCTGCACATCAAACAGCACCTTAAATCTTCCATGTTCCATTGCAGGCTTCGAGCTAAATATCATGCCTACGGCTTTCACCGATGGTCCACGAATCAGTAACCTTGACATACCCGCTCATTTCTACCTCTAACCTCGCTGGGGAAGAAACCATTCTTTCATCGTTCGACCCCCTTCACTTCCTTAAAAAAAAAAAGGCGAGGAGAGGGGGGGGGGGAGAGTCAAAATCAGTCCAAAATCAACGCCCTCCCACTCATCTCAACCAACATCATCTGCTGATCGTCGACTTCAAAATTGCACCTAAACACCTTTGAACGATCACCTGAACTCTCAAATAAAAAATCAAGCAATTAAATCGAACCATCACCAAGTGAACGCTTTTTCTCCCGGCGACAACACCAAAGTGCATTAACGCCACCTCTTCTTTTGTTTTAATCAGCATTTCATTCTCGAACCAATCAACTAATCTAACCCAATGGAAATCATCTCATCATCCAATCAAACACGAACCCGTCATCACCGACCACCAACAGAACCGTGACGTTTTAACATCAAGAAGTCTGACAAATCAACTTCCAACCCATCCACAAAATGAGAAGCAAGCCTCTGAACGAAACAAGCCAAAGATGGATCCAGGTCGAGCAACACCAACAAGACTTCACCCATCAACACATCATCCAAGGTAAATACTTTGTCAATTTCTTAACGAATTTAGACGGGTATGAAAGCTGCCCCCCCCCCCTCCAAAAAAAAATCCTTAAACGGAAAACCCCAGCTCACAATCCCAGGGAACTCGTTCAGAACTTGCCCGCCATCAATTCGGACGAGTTCTACAGTCAATGCAAATATTGAAGGGTGTAGTATTTTTCCAAGCAATAAGAAACGTAAATTTGTCGGCCCCCCCCCCCCCTTGGGGGGGGGCGGGGAGTCGGTTGGTTTGCTAAGGAAAAATACTATACGAACCCACCCTGTCTCCCCTCTTGAGTCACCTCCTGACAAATCGAGAGAAAACTTAAAGGTGCATTTGCCTTCGAGCAAGCTCTTAAGTAGGGAGGGCTACGCATGCGCAGTTGGTTGGAGGAGCTGGGCGGATCGGCGCAACTTTGATTCTCAAGGCACAGAGAGCATAAATCCACAAATTGACAGGTATAGTATTTTTCTTTAGCAAAAGAAACAAATTTCAGCCGGCCTTCATGGGGGCAGGCAAATTTACGTTTTTTACGTTGGCGACGGAGGTGGGGTTGCCAACATTCATCCCCTGATTAACTTTATCCCTTACATCTTATCTATTGTAGAGCTAGAGTCCAATGACTGCTTGCTTATACCCAATTGGCCTTGTTTATTCCCACTTGGCCTTGTTTATTCCCACCACGTTATGCCACCGCTTGCTCATACTCATTTGTGAAAACAAGAGATGTTTCGAAAATTTGATGGGAAGCGACGCGTTACCACGCGCCTACAAGGTCAAAGTTGCTGCAATCATGTGGTTGGTGTTAACGTTTGTCGATCGATTTTGACTTCTTTCTTATACCATTCCGCATCGTGTTGAAGCTCCGGCAACCAGTCTGGTTTTGCCTTTAGTGTTATTATTATTTTTTTGTGTGAAAATTTTGAGTTGTCGTTTCCGGTCGGCGACGCTGCATTGCGATTGCTTTCATTGTAAATTTTTTTTTCGAGGTTTGTAAAAGGGCGTTTTTTTTGGACACCCTGTATATTTGCGTGTCTAGCTTGGATACATTTGTAGTAAAACTCATGTCTTGGCGAGATAAGTATAGGCTGGTCAGAGTGAATACCCAACCCTCTTTTCCGATTTTAGTATCGCAATCGGAAAGGAAATAATACGAGATTAATTTTTTTCTGTAGAAAAAAAACAAAAAATAATAATAGGCCTTCCCTGTGATTACCCTTAAACATCCGTCCAATCATAACACACAATTAATCACGCAAGGCTTTAGAAGAGAAGCCAGTCTCACTGACTTTTAGCTGCGTGTGTCGATTTCACGGAAACTGGCGGCACAGGAAGCACACAGCTCAGGTTGGTCACTTCACAACCTCCGTTCACCCAAATGCGTATGAACGGAGGTGTTAAGCTTGTAGTACACTACTCCGTTCCGTCACGTCACGTCGCAGGCCATCAAATTTCTGTTGGGATTAAAAGCGTGTAAATTAGAGGAGCCTCGTATACTGCTCCGTCCCGTTCCGTGACGACCTGTTGGCTGACGGTCGGGATTGTCGAGGCAGAAATCCTTTCAGTCAAAAACTGATCGCGTGCGAGAAGTGTACGCATCTGCCGTCAATTGACGGCCGTCGTCGTCCGTCACATGTCTGCGCACAACGCCTTTTCCCTACTAAATACAGATGCGAACCTTTTTCAGTTGCCTTCTGGACTTAAATGTCATCATGTCCGAGCATAGCAAATTAATCCGTAATGTACTGCGACTTTATATTCAGTTACTTAAGGTCATTACAAGTCCTTCATTAGCATTGCTACTTTGGGCTCGATCAAATTTAAAATCTTTGCGGAGCCTACTTAAACAGTTAGTGACGGAAGCCATGTGCGCTGGCCCATCTTTTGCCGTCAGTCGTCGGAACGGGACGGAACAGAGTAGTGTTAGTGATTAAATCTACAAGCTTTAATCAATCCAAAACAAACTAAACAACCGTCAGGCTTATTCTTTCATAGTACTGTGTGGCTCGTGGGGAGGGGGGGGGGATTTATTATCTAATAATAATGGCCACAGAATAGCCACCGACTCCGAGCCAAAATTAAGTTTAAAAAGAGTAAAACCATCCATGGGCCCCAGAAGCAGAATATTTGTAGGCGGTGTGCGACAAGCTTTTTACAAACAAAAAAAGGTCTGCGGGGAGATGGAAGGTGTCTGTGGTCCGCAGGTAGGGATGAAGGTAGAATTTTACATTGTGCAAAATTTTCAGTTAGGCCTATATGGGTTCTTGAACAAGTTTCTTCCATGAACTTTTTTGAAGAACCTTTGTCGGTTGTTTTTTTTTCTAAACAACTGAGACTGACCCAACCTTTTGTCTTGAGAATAGAACCACTCAAAGGCTCTCGAAAAAAACGGTTCAAATGGTGCATTTGAACGTCAAAATCGGTCAGTTTTTGGCAAAATTATCGAAAAAAGAGATCACGAAAGAAAAAAAAACTCTGGAAAATCGTACAGCATCACATCCAGCCGTATACTGCGACGTAGCGTCGCCCGTCGCTCGAATTTCACGGGGCCTTAGGCTGAAATCTACAAAATAAAATAAAATAACTCAAATCATAAACAAAAAAAGGAAGAAATTTATTATGGTGTAGTTAGCTCCATCTAACGAAACTGGAGAGGTTGGGTTTTTAAATTTTTTTTCTTGAACGTAGGAAAAGAAGTGGGCAAAACCACGTTAGATGGAAGGGTATTCTATACATTCACCACCCAATGAGAGAAGAACTACTTCCGACAGTCGCTACGAACCTGACTTAGTCAATAGAGCAACGTCATGTGACGTCATATGGGCTACCACTAGATTAAAATGTAACGGAAAACAACGGCACTTCTAGTCAAGACAGTGCTTTGAGAGCGGATTTCTGAGGCTTAAAAGAACGTTTTCTCCAACAACAAAAATCGCGCGTTACAGGCTTAAGAAATCCAGTCTAATAGCATTGGCTTCAGTACGACGACCTTCTTTTCGCCCTCCAGTGCCCCTTGCAGCTAACCCAGTTACTGGCTCCACCATAGTTATACATAATAATACCACGTTGTGTCACTGCCCTATTTAAGAGGGTGACCTCTAGTACGATTATTACCCCTAACCTAAAATAATGTACCACTATCAATGTCAGTGGCCCCCTTTAAGATTAAGTAAGTGGTCGGCACGTGACCTACGCAACTTCAGTTAATCAAGCTTTAAAGCTCCTCTAACTCACTACTCATTGCATTTCACCAAGGCTAGCTGAGAAACGTGATGGGATTTTATTTTCTTGGGCAAACAGTGATCTCTACAGCGTAACTGGATTTCCACAATCAAAACTTTGAAACAGGTTGGCCCAAATTTGATGCGACCTGATGCGTTCCGATGTGTCAGTGACGTTAGTATTCCTCAATACGTACGATTGGAAAGTTACATTCTGACGTCAGCGGTACTCCATCCCGCTTCGAATAGTGTCAGATTCAGGCCTGTCTGGGTTTAGCATGACGTCCGTCTGGAATATGGCGTGCATGTATGCATCTGGCGTAAAAGCTACTCCACAAGTTTTCATGGTAATGATCGAACATACAATGTAAACATTAGAGTATGTCTAAATTACAAAGGGAAATTGGAAAATGAACCATCAGCAAAAAAAAAAAAAAAATAGAAATAACGTGGTACGGTAAGCCACTTTTAGAGCGCGTTTACGCGACGACTCGCCTTTGCATTCTCGCAGCTAGAATTTAATCGCAATGGCAAAGTTGTCGTTGCCGTGGTAACAACGCTACCTGGATTAGCGACGTCTCTTGAGTCAATGCTTCAAGTCTTATAATCCGTGACAATAAGATAAAGAATTCCTCCTGACGAAATTTTCCCAGTCTCTTCTGAACTCGCATTTTTGAGTGTTTTCGTTGCGAGTCGACCTCAGCTAAAACCGCCGCCATATTGGAATTTCGGATGATTTCTAGCTTCTAGCCGCGTGAATGCAAAGGCGAATCGTGGAAAACCAGTCCATCAACAAATTACTATCATATCGCCTTTACCAATACGGCCCCTTGTCCAGTGGATGGATTTGGTGAACGACTTTTTCGAAGCCGGGTCACGTTACTTGAATGAAACCTAAGCGGTACTGTACTACGATATTTTTAATGTATGATTTTCGCTGATAGCTTAATTTCCAATCTACCTTTGTTATTTACCGCAATTTTTGTCTATGTACTTCTGTAAATAACAAAACTTACGGATTGTTCTCTGTCTGATAACGTTTGACCACATCTCAAGTGAAACGTCACCCCCGATTTTATTACTCAGTAACAACATTTCTAATTGCCGGTAGAAAATATACGCCACCTGTGGATTTTCTTTGGTAATACAAACAAAAATTAGCCGTTGGCACCCGGCATTTTTCACATTTTTTTTTGCAAGTTTGCCCTCATGGTCCTTATTCTAAGAAAGTAAAAAAAAAAA
>JAHWFP010253032.1:0-10630 GCA_023313725.1 Lithobius niger
TTACCAGTTTTTGGCTTTGTTTATTTTGCTTTGTTTTTACAGTTGTTATTTTTCGTGAATTGGACGTGGATACAATTTCTTTGGCAACGTTGTCAAATCTATTCATACCATGGGTGCCTCTATTAATAATAGGGTGGACTGTTTAATCTTTTATTGTTTAGCTTTGTATTTCTGCTTCTGAAGGTAGACTGTTTTATAAAGATGACACTAAATAAAAACTCGCTGCAAAACTAGCTTGGGTAAAAAGGCTAATATTTCGATTTGTCGTGAACAGTTCTTCTTCGGAAGCTGGAAATGGCTAAAACATAGAAAAGTTAAATAGTCTGTTAAAATGGCTGTTTGTCGATGGAGACAAGGTAATGTGTGTTTCCTTACTTCAATTCAATCAAACTTTATTTGCCTATTACTCTTTGATGTAGGCAAAATACACGACCCAATTTGAAAAATTAAGAAACTTAATAACTATATAATTTTGGCACCATGATACTTTGGAAACAAGGTAAAACTTAATTTCCTCCTAATTTATGAGACGCTATAACAATATCCAACCATTTTGTGTTAGCTAGTGATTCACATAAGTTTCTTAAACTCAAGATCTCGCAAATTACGAGGATGCTACAATACTGGAATCTTACCCATCTTCTACTTTAAAAAAGGGACAAGAATACAAAAAATGTTGCACAGTTTGAAAGCCCACAAACTTTGTCAACATTCCATTTTTGTTTCTAACAGTACCAGACTCACATCTAACTCTTGCACGAGTCTTAAAATCCAAGAACATTTGTTAAAAAGGTAATTCACAGGGCCTATTTAAACCCACTGTATCTTTCTTTTCGTGTTGGTGTGTTTGTTTTCTGTATGTTAAAAGACTACATACACATAATGAAACAAATGTTATAAGTTCGTATGTAATGTATGGGAGCTCCATAAATGCGCACAACCTGAAATATTTTAAAATTTAAAAAAAGTTAAAATAGAAATAACTTTTCTCATTCAATTCTGATTTGGAAAAAGTGGATCCTATTTTTTTTGTAGTTATTTTTCAAAAGTTCGTAATATAGGACTATTTTTTTCGTTATCAGAAATGAATTGTTGGATCAAGAAAAATGCCCTTTTTTTAAACAGAGAAACAAGTTTGTACTTTAAAAATAGAAGTTCAGGTTGACATTTTTTTGCTGAATATCCTGTACTTTGTTGAATTTTTAAAAACAAAAAGGTAATAGAAATATAATCACCAAACCAAACTACAGTCTAATTAAAACTCAGTAAAAGCCTCATACTAGAAGCCTAGTTAATTTACACAATCGTATGGAATTCAATGAGTAGCAAGAACTGTTTTTAATTCTTAATTTCATTGTCCAGTAAGTTTGTTTGGTTTTATTTACAGGAAAGTACACTTTTGGTACCCATACCTGTTAATACCGCTTCTGGGATATGCTTTGTGCTAGATTTCCGTGAGTCTTTATATATTTTTTTTTAGCTTTCTGTTGTTTTAAAGTATGAATTTTCGGTACATTAATTAGGTTAACAAGTTTGGCAGTATTCACTTCTATAGCTCTATTCTTGATCATTATAAACACTTGTAAACTCAATTAAGACACATTTTCAATATTTTATAGATTGATCTTCTCAGTAGTTGGTACTGAGTTGTCGGCCGATTACTTCTTTCAATTTAAATAACGATTTCGTCACTTTAGACTATTAATAAAAAAAACGAAAAGTTATATGTTAGAGTAAGTAATCTTGCAGTGAAACCTTAGGAGGCAAATGGACACATTTTGACGGTAGTAAGAGTATTGATCAATGTATGTGATCATTTCAACGAACTTCAAGAACTCTTAAATGGTACGCCAAAATCAAATGTTAAATTTCTACATATTAACCTAAAAAGCTGTAAGCTAAACTGACCTGACTGGATGGTCGATTTTGACACTTCTGAAAATCCTTGGAGTTATTATATTTACAGAAATAAATCTTTCTGAAGAATGTAGGTGTTTTCCAATGAATAACTATAAACAATACCATAATGACAGGCCAGCACAAAGAGGTGATGGAATACTTATTTTCATTATTGAAAATATTATTAAGCATGTTGTTCATACAAACATAAAACTTGATGGTAATGAATGGCGCATCTGCAACTTCATTCAAAACAAACATGACTTCCTATTATTATCAATACACAAAAAAACCGTCTGTTAGTCATACAAAATTTATCTACAACTTAAAAAAACTATCTTAAAAGCTTAACAAATAATGTAACTACTATTTTGCTAGGGTATCTTAATTTTAACATGCAAGATATTTCCGAAAAACACAATATTGAAAGATTTGAAAACTATGCCCCAAAATGCGTTGGTTTCGGTTTCGGACGGACCCTAACGTGTCTGGGCACCTCAAAAGTACTATATCAATGGTCAAACATCCTACAAATGTAATCTAGACTAGTAAAAGGGTGTCAGTTTGGTTAATTATGCCATATTACTCATAAAAACTCATTTTCGATCATTTCCACTTAAATTAGGCTTACACGAATCTATCTGCTTTGGAACTCAGTGCAATTTCATACTTCCTTTCCACCTTTCTATCCCGATCAATTGCAGAAGCAACCTTGTAGGCAGTTCAGTCTGCCAGGGGTTTAATTAAATAAATGTAACTTGAATCTTAGCCAACAGCCTTGTTAACAATGCATTTATGCTTAATCGGAACCGCTTATTCAATAATGTGCGAGTAATTTGAATTTGCCAACTCATTTTTCAATTGATGCTGCGTACAGGGTCAGCCAACTTATTTACAGGATAAGTCAGCTAATCTATGTACAAAGTCAAAAATGCTATGAATTAAATGTTTACCTACAACTGTAATATGGAAGGGTTCTAACACCATCTGCCATTACATGCCATTTGGTGTCACAACAGGCAAGCCCTACTTTCTTCTGTAATATAGTAAACAACTTGTGTTTAAAACTTCTAATGCTCACCTGCTCGTATGAAAACATGTTGTGAGCGCAAACAAGTTAAATAGTCATCAGACATCACAGCATCTTTTTAAGACGTTTCTTTGAATTCCCTTCCCCCTTTCTTTGCATATCCACAACACTCGAACGAATACATTTTTTATCTCTATCCAACAAATTCTGAAATAGGTTTCCCACTCGTCTCGTCCGTAAAGGTACCCAATACTTTCTTCTTGCATTTGCTATATAAAAAATGGTCCTTCCGGTAGTTGCTTAGGTCGAACAAATAAATACAATGAGTTGTTCATTTCTGCATAAATGTCTGTTGTTTCAAATTCGTACATTAGGCTATCTGAATCAGACAAAGAAGGTGGCAACTGTCACCGTAATTTTCCTTCATAAAAAATGGAAATTAAACATTACGAGTTTCAATTATTCCAATACACAGAACCCAATATCTACAGGTCGATCTAGGGTCACTTGAGTTTATGCATCTTAAACATAATCAAATCTGAACTCAGTAAGTCAAAATAGTGCAAGGATAGTAAACACATCAGCCTCAATGCTTTTGGCCGTGTCAACAGTTAGATTAATATTTACTCATTTTCTTACATTCTCCAAGGATTTTCCAAAAATCGAGTTACTAAAAATGTGTACATGTTCTTCTCAAACTGTCGTAGCAGCCTTCCTCTTCTTAGTGTAGAAATCAATAAAAGGCTTAAGCCACGCTTGTTTCATAAATTTGATTCCTTTGGTATTTTTTAATCAACCTCATTCCTTGTTTCGAATAAGAAACTAGGCTTTTGTGATAACAGCTGTAATCCGAGCGTGGACCTAAATGACGGACAAGTTTACCAGATGAGGTGGTAGTAGATCTAGGTTAGCATTAAAAGGTGACAACATGTCACGCATTATTTCGATGTTTTCAGCAGCTAAGAGATAATCCGCATGCGAATCGTGTAAAGTGTCCGGGTATTCCAAGTCCACCTGTAACAGATGTCCAGTTGTGCTATTTTTGGGTAAACTAAATACATCTAAGCTCGCCAAGCATTCAGTTAGCCAGTTGAAGTCTGAATACGGTAACAGCTTGCTCAAACAAAAACCGTCATAGTTTGTCGCGTCATAGCAGACAATGTAAGTAATAGGTTTAGTGGCGTAAAACTCAGGTAAGAGACGAATATTTGCTGTGGCAAAGCGATTAGGAATAATGCAACCCCGACCTCATATCCCTTTACTAAATAAATTGTGCATGTCAAGGCTGGTAAGCAACTCCAGTTTAGCAACAGTCATAAGAAGAGTGGCCTCCCATGTTAATCCTGGCAACATGAAAAATTGGCAAGGGTCCAAACGATCCTGCTTCATAAAAGGGGTCCTAAAGTGTTTGAAACAGTCAGCCAGTAATGCAACATCCACTAAAACATAGAGGTAGTGGTAGGAACCTAATAGTGCATTTAGAAGCATCTCAAATGGTATGTGGGCACGAATAATCCTCGTCCGTAATTTTACTGTTAGTTAAACGTGAATAAATATCATCTTTGGGTGGAAGCTAAGTTTCAACAAATTTAATAAAATCGGTCATATAATCATACATGTAGCTACATTTTATATAGATAAAGATGATGACAAAAATAGATAAGAGCCCATAAACTTAAAACGACTTACACAAATGCAGTGTGTTTTGTAATATGAGAGAAATCTTTATATTGCTGAAATACTTTAAGCTTCTGACGATTAAATGCGAGTCATAATTTTTCAAATTAGACGTTACAATTACAAATTCATTTTTAAACTTATAACTAAGATTGCACTCGTTGTGGGTCGCCCCTCTGTATTGCCCAATAAGGTGACAATGGTCTCGAACCTCATAATTGATGGAATTATTTACAAACGGCTTATCACAACTTTGACAGTGTGTCACTACAGTAAAATTTCTGTAATCGTCGTCACTGAGTAACATTAGAGCAATTAGAGACTCAATGTACATAATAACATCATACTCGTGTTCAATTAATTTAAAAAAAAATTATCCGCGCAATCCTCCCCCCTGTATACTCATTTTGAACGAATCACACCACTAGGACCAAGATAACATATGCAAACCCATAAGGAACGTGAAACTGTGTTTTTATGGATAAACGAACATAGTGTGTCTGGCTGGCAAGCATTTGCGGGTGGTAGTAGTGTTTCAAAATCTGAGTACGTAATGTAGGGTTTTATCGTAGTGGTAAAATTGTATGAATGGTTTTTCCAGGCATAACTGTACGCTCTGGATTGTAAGAACTGCAAACAGTCTGATGTTCATTTAAAGCATCAACATAACGAAACAGAGAAAGGCAATACTGGCAAATGTATCCCATATTGTCAGCATGAATCAAATGATTAAAGTTCTTAATGTAACAGTAATGCTGCCCCCGTAGCAAGAGTAGCTTCACGGGGCAGTTCGCTCGATTACTAAGATGCAGGGGATAATATTTGGGGGGGGGATTGAGGCTTAATGGCGCGTCGACAACTTGGTCATTAGCGCCAACCTCAGTCACAGTGCAGTGGTCCGGGTTGCCACTGCACCACACATTAGAGAGATGTTATTCAAACCCCTAATCTAAATCTTGTCATACATCTGTACCTCCTGCAAAAATTGAAAAACACCGGACAGGAGGACAGACTTATCGCCCAACTGACGCGCAATGTCATGCGGAAGATGGAACCGACGACGAACACCATCAAGATGGCAACAATCAACAAGTAAGTGCCGGACCGTAAGTGGCCGTCGACACCAAGAACATTCAGGAGGGTCAACCCCCCGCAAAAGGAAACAGTGAGTAAGTCGGGTGTGACCAATTCGCAAACGGGCCAACAAAACCTCCTCACGGCGACTGCGGCGACACGCCGAGTGCCACTCCTCGACAGTGCCTTTAACGGCCCGTAACTTATTACCGTCCTGTCTGTCCCACAAGGTTTGCCAAAAAGCGTGTAACCTCAGACGCAGAGTTGGAAAGGCATCTGAGGGAACAAGGCTGAGATCCCTACCGAGAGGGCCAGAAAGGGCCCCTTTCGCAGCAGAATCAGCTTGTTCATTCCCTGCTATCCCAACATGGCCCGGGATCCAGCAGAAAAGCACGGTTTTCCGCTGGCCAGGCAAGCGGGAAAGCAAAGCTTGGACACGTTGTGTCAAGGGGTTCCGAGGATTGTAATTCGCCAAGGACTCCAGGGCAAATGAATATTTTGGTCTTCATAGCCCCGTGGTAAATGGCGTAGTAAATGGCTACGTTATTTTGTGCTTTAGATCTTTCCGTTTTGTGTACACGCGTGAGAAAACTGATCCACTTAAATTGAGGTTATTTTTGTGTCGTGTGTAATATTCGATTCTGTTTGGGTAATGAGGAGCTGGATAGAGTCCAGCCAAAATTGAATAAATGAAACACTTGTTATTGAAACACTCCACGTTGCTTACGGCCTTTTTATTGGACAAGTAGTCATCCTATAAAGCAGTTCCAAACCCACCAGAGTGGGTAATGTGTGGTGCAGTGGCAACCCGGACCACTGCACTGTGGCTGAGGTTGGCGCTAA
This sequence comes from Lithobius niger, assembly GCA_023313725.1. NCBI lineage: Eukaryota > Metazoa > Arthropoda > Chilopoda > Lithobiomorpha > Lithobiidae > Lithobius > Lithobius niger. Next base: position 6,524 of record JAHWFP010253032.1, read on the forward strand.
TGACCAAGTTGTCGACGCGCCATTAAGCCTCAATCCCCCCCCCCACCGGAGTGAGGGTGGACTTCGAGCACAATAATTTCAAGCAAATAAAATCAATACAGTTATTGTTAACTTACAAATAAAATAATGAAGAAGAGTTTGTTCATTTTACCTTTTGATCTTTTGAAGTGTCAGGAATATTGCTTGCTGTGCTGTTTTTGTTTAAAAATATTCGTGAAGCAATTACATGATACTATTAAAGCTTAGGCGTCGATCCGGTGGGTGGGGACCATCCCGAAACACTTTCAATCCTAGGGGTTGCCCCCCCCCCCCACTACGGAATAGGCTGCAAATTGTAAATGGATATCTGTTTTTCTCACTAATCATGACGAGTTTGAAACAAAAAATTTATTTTTTTCTTCCCCCATTGTGTAAATCAGGTCATCAAAGGTAGGCTTGGCCGGCAATGATTCTGAGTCATCAGGCCCTAATACAGAGGATTAATGGAATAAGACTTTAAGTTGCAAGGCCATGGTCAGAAGATGACCAATTTACGGTAAATGCAAAGATAATGTCCCGTTTCACTGAATCCCAATTCTCAGAATCTCGTCCTGCAAAATATTTTTCAAATTACGTGCCTCGCTCGTGCGGGCTACGCTCACTGTGGCTAAATAGAAAACATCCGAAATTAGGAATACAGCTGTAATTTCTCCAATGTTAAATTTGTTAAAGAATATTTCAATTCGGCAAAACAGGATTCTGTAAAATGGGAATTTCCATTTCGCAGAAAAATCTAAATTCTTTTTGTTTATACTAAACAGGATTCTGAGAAATGGGATTCTGTGAAATAGGAAATCTCCAACAGAGGTGGTAAGTATATCAAGCCGCTGTAGCAAAATAAAAAGGATTTTTTACCTCCTTAGAAAGTTAATTTAAAGAAACACAATTATACAGTATGTCCCAGTCCCAGAAGTCCTGTCCACCCAAAATTATGGGCTATATACTGGATATACGTTGGTAATAACAACGTACTCGTATAGGAAATCACCTATGGCGAATCCGATGATGGTTCCCAAACTGACCTTGGAGGTCGTCTTGAAGGTCATCCAAAATTTATCTCCTAAACTATTCAAGATACGGGCATAAAGTAAATTAGAAAGTTGTTTGGGATGATATCACAAGTTCCACAAAGGAAATAGATCTGAAATTGCGCCACAAACAAGGTAGATATGGGCACTACAACTTCAACACTACAGGGGAGCCAACCAAGGAGCAGCGATAAGCAATCACTTGTTGCATCATCACGTGGTTGTGTACTGAACCACTAACTATCGACTAGAGGACATCCTGTGCCTGCTTTCGGTAATTGTATGAAAGGACGGGCGAAAGCGCATGGGGGGGAGGGTTCTCTAGATAGCTTCCTTTTAATGGATCAAAGAAACCACTCAAGCAAATTTAAAAAATAAACCACTCATGAAAATCTGAAAAACTTTGGGTACTGCTCCCCGCTGCTCCGAGTGGCTATTGGTAAGGTGCACCAGCAAGTGCAGGACCATAATAAACCAACCGCTATGGCTAAAAAGTAGGATTTTGTGAATATTTTCTGTTAATTTGCTTTATTTATTTAATTTGTTCTGCATTATCGTTTTTGTGTTATCACCTTAACGTAATGAAGGAAACTTGTATTCATTAGTGAAGAATGTAGTACATGTATTTTTTCTGCCTGTGGATTGGTGTTCTGGTTATGGTGCACCTTCTAGATATCCATTTTCAGTGAGCCTCCGTTTTCAGCTTCAGTTCGTTCCATGCTTGCCGGATGGACTGATGTCTGCATAATCTTTGCTTCAAAACACCTTTAAACCTAATTAAGCTTGGCTATGAAATAACTGTGTTGATCACTTTCTAGGCTTATTGCTGGCCCTTGGTTGGTTCCCCTGCAGGGTCCAAGTTGTTTTACCCATATTTTCCGTGATTACGGCGCGATTTCAATTCTGTTTTCTTTGTTGGCCTTGTGTTATAATCCCAAACAACTTTCTAATTTACTTCATGTCCGTATTTTGAATAGTTTAGGGGATAAATTTTGGATGACCTTGAAGACGACCTCCAAGGTCAGTTTGGGAACCATCATCGCATTCCCCGTAGGTCATTTCCTATATCAGTACGTTGTTATTCCCAACTCTTATCCAATATATAGGCCTTTATTTTGGGTGGACGGGACTCTGGTACATACTGTATAGTAAAAAATCAAAATCGCCCCAAAAATTGACAAACATTAAATTTCATTATTAGTCAACTTATAAAAGCAAAGTTTATACACTTTCTATTATTAAGTGGAGCCACTTCCAAATATGAAAGCGCAACGCTCCGCAGTACGTATCTCATGAGCCTTGAAGCTACGACTGTTTCACTTGAGTGTAATTTAATGCAAAACTAGCCATGCAGGGAAAACAGAGACTGGGTCGTTAAAATGAACAAAGTCACGCGACAGATATTCGAAAATACGATTTTAAATTACTTGGTGTGCGTGAAAAAATAAATCTTATCATACTTTGCTTCTGAAAAATGTAGGGAGAATGTTGTGGCGCTGTAGCTTTAAGTCGGAACAATACTAGGAAATAGGCTTTAGGCCTCTTACAGGCGCAGTGGATTGAAATATCAAGCCTGTAGTAGATTCCATGGCTGGATCGATTTGTACTGCTTAGAATGACTTGTGTACCAAATTTCATGCTTTTTAGCTCGATGTGTACGATTTTGTTGCTAACCCAGAATTCTGTTGGCTTCAGAATTATACAATTGTAATGGTGTTTGTTAGAAATAAATTTGAAATAGTGTAAATTACACTATTTCAAATTTATTTCTAACAAACACCATTACAATTGTATAATTCTGAAGCCAACAGAATTCTGGGTGAGCAACAAAATCGTACACATCGAGCTAAAAAGCATGAAATTTGGTACACAAGTCATTAATTGGTCAATTAATGGGCAAATTCTACCTCAGCAATACGTTTGAAGGTTTCAAACAATGTACCAAATTTCATTCCAATCCGACCTTCGGTTGGGCTCTACCCAGACTATAAAAGTGCAACCACCCAACATTTTGCAATTTGGTGTCCGTTGTAGGCTGCGTAAATTCGCTTCGCATGCTCCACTTTGCCAAAAATGTGACATCACGTGACTGTCATTATGCATGCTTAGTGTACTTTGTATTCTGTTGACCTCAGAGGATTACTAACACTAGATTTTTAAAATTTATTTTCAGAGGTTAAAATTTTATTGGTATCTGTGTACATTATCTATGTGCATATTTTCCTTAGGCTGAAGTATTGGCGAGGGTCATTAATGGGGATTGGCAGTTATTGTGACAATCAATCCAAACCTAGAATTAATTCGATAGGGTGAGCATGTACGGCATCAGTGAAAAAGGGGGAGCATGTTCACTCTTTGCACGGTTGCAATGAAAAAGGACGAGCATGTTCATTCTTGGCACGGTACCAGGTGAAAATGGGAGACCGTTCGGTAACATGAAGAATAATATCGATTAGCAGTAACAGTCAGTAACAAACGAAATATTACAACATGCATTGTTCACGGAACGATATGTGCAATCAACGTGTAACCCCAACAGTAACAAACACCAATGCGACAACAAACTGTGCAGTATGGCACGCTGGGATATTATGATTACTAGCTAAATCGCTCGCTTTGCTCGCTCCGTTGGCATCGTCTCACTTCGCTCGAGAAGGTTTGCATGAACATACCATGACGTCATGAACAAACATCAGGTGGGTAAAAAAAACGTTGACGTTATTTTATCATGTTTTTAGCGTATTTGAAAGTCATAATATCAAGTAAAAATGATGAAAATAGGCCTAACGGAAGCGCAATTTAATTATCTTTCATTTGGTCCTACTCCCATCTTTGTAGGTGCTTTGGTTCAAGAGGAGTAGAAGTACAAACACACTCATACACACGCACGTCATACGTTTTTAATGATGCAGATTATTTTATTGGTATCAAATTTTTGAAAATAATTTCTCCCGAAATTCGTTGCTTCCTTCATGGTATTTGTGTAAGGGAAATGATTTCCACAAACAGTCAATCACATTATTAGTTTTTATTATTATTT
>JAHWFP010253070.1:0-17237 GCA_023313725.1 Lithobius niger
CCCCCCCCCCCCGATCTGTTTTGTGATTCTCAGGTAAGAAGCTGGCATAAGCATGGGATTAGGAAATTGGATATTTTCTCTCCTCACTACAAACAAATCCATTTCAATGAATGTGATAATAAATTAGTTGGTAAATAACGCAGGAAGGACATAGACTGGATAGATTTTTTTTAATTTTTTCAAATAATTTTAGGTGAATATTTTTTTTTACACATTCTGCCAAAAGGAACTGGATTAAAACGAATAAGGGAAATAAGACAATTGAGACAATTAAGTGGTTGATTTGGACACGGACAAATTTCTATAAAAATTTATTTCATCATGAATTAATCTGGATTCTTTCACCTTCAGATAAGCAATCATATTGATTTTTTTTTAGACTATGGGAGGTTAGGTCCGATGGGCCATAGGTTAGGATGGGCCTAGGCTTCAAGAGCTAAGCCGCGAGATTCGCCTCCTTCATAGCGACGATTCTCTTACGCGGGTGTAGGCGACGGAGGAGATCCTGCGGATCGCCGGCTGTCCCAGAGAACAGCCTCGGCAATAGCGGCGGTCTCTGCAGCAGGCATTGAGCACGGGAGACGACTTGGCGAACACGTTCGCCAGACAGGCGTACGCGGTCGGGCGACGCATGTTTCGCCACATAACAGCAGGCGATGTAGCCTATTGCCATCGCCCTAGTAACATCGCTCTGTTAACATCGGACCATTACGGAACATCGAAATACCATTTTATTTTATTGTTAGTATAAAGCAAAATAAAAATGGTGCATGGAATTTTTTTTGCTTAGGTTTAAATTTGGGAAAGATTAAAAGATTAGGATTGGGCAAGTATGGAAAAGCATAACATAGGCATATACAGTTGTGACTGGAAGAGAATTAAATTTGTAACCTTACAAAATATAGAATAATATAAATAGTAAGTACATACGTAGACTGATTCAATTAATTTGCGTGTGGTATACCCACGCAGGTGTGGTTAAAATCAAAATATTGAATATAAGAACATGCACAAATTAAAATTAAAATTGGCTGTTAATTTTAAGCTGGAATTTTAGGATTTAAGTGAAAATTGAATACTTTAATGGTTCATGGTAGATGGGTTATCGACATATGAACGTATTTATCAGTTAAGCGCATGATTGCATGGGTCATGGTGAAGATTGGTCAAAGATAATATTGCATGAGGAAATCGCAATAGGTGGGAAACGTAATTGTTCAAAATTCATGGGTGCATGATGACAACTGTTTGATGTAATGTAGAAACAAATTGCGATTGAACAAATTTTATTGTTTTAAATATGATTGCATGAAACTTGTGACTAGACTTAGGTCCAGACACAAGGTGACTTATAGTTTTTCTCATCAGGGAATTTGCATTTGAAAAGTTAAAATATGGAATAAACAAGGCTGAAAAGAAATAGCACGATTATGCATGAAAATATTTGACTTATAGGGAATGGAGAGTGTTGGTCTACAATGCATGAAGGTTTCAACTTCAAAATTGGTGAATGTTTCAAAACACTATGGGAAATTTCACAAATAATGCAATAAGTCAATATTGAATCACAGGGGATAATTAAAATTGGGAATTCTTGCGGTTGGGCCATGAGCATAATTGCAAGGATAAGTTAGATGCTTGTGATTGGGCGACGGGCCTAAACGCAAGGATGAAAATGTAACTTTTGCCGTTACCATAGGACTTGTGGGAAACTTTAATTTTGGTTGTGGGATCATGAAATTGGGCATGATTGGTATTTGTTTTAAATTGTTTGGAATAGTATAGGCCTATTATTTTTGGCTAATTGTGTATTATTTATGAAGAAAACATGAAATATGTAAAAGGGGATTTTGAATTAAAATACGTTTTACTTAAATTGGTTGGAAACTTACCTCGTTCCTTGCGGCAATCCTCGCAATGGGGCGGACATGGTATTTCGAGGCCGGGGCTAATGGATGCGGGGCCTGGGCGTCCTAGTTGAGGTTTGGGGCCGGGGCGCAAGGGAACCAGAGCAGGCAGGGCACCGGGGGCCAACATCCGTTGATGTTCCATGAGGAGGTATTGCGTCTCCTGGGCGATGGCTCTCAATTCATAATGCTCAAAGTGTTCTTCTGGTCGGGGGAACGGAAGGAAGAAAGGATATCGAAGATGGGGACAAATGGGACCATTTCCGGGATCACACTGGCTATAGTGCCCGAAGTGACGCAGTTGCCGGGCAAATAGGCTTTCTGCAGGCGGGGCGCCCAAAGGGGTAGGCAGTGGGAGGCCGGCAGCAAGTTGCAGGTTGATGTTGAATGCTCGCAACATGTACGAGAACATTTCTTCCCCGGGTTGAACAGGCGGATAGAAGGTGGTGACAGGCAGGGGTCTGGTAATAGCGTAAGGGCTCGCCAAATAATTCTGGCCCATACGGTAAAAGAGTTCGGTGTTGTTAGTCTGGAGTTGTAGGTAGCTGCGGAACTCTACGGCAAGTTGATCGGTTCGATTAAATGGCGTTTGGGATGGAACGGGTGCGGAAGATTTTCTAGCTGTAGACGAGCGCTTCTTGGGGCCCATCGTAAAAGGAACGCTTGCGAGAAAAAGTAAAACACAACCAAACAGGGGAGAAATACAAATTCGTATGAAAAAGCAACTGTCAAACTTTAATTTTTAAATTTGGAAGTTCACGTGAGTGGGCAAACAATTGGGGTCAGAGGTGACGTCGGAAGAACCATGGGCGAAACCGTCACCTCCCGAAATCGAAACTACCAATGCTCGTAGCTCACGCATCAGTCGGTTGTAAATAAGCTGTCAAAACGGCAGTGGGTAGATCCCACCCACTCTCTGACGTGGAGACCGAAGTAGAGCAAGGGGTATCCTTTGTGGCGCCGCATCCGTGTCGCATCCCCTCTGTTGACAAAAATAACCCTTGCAAGACCTTGGTGACCTTAAATTGAGGTCATGAGAGACAAAAACTATGGCTGTGGCCACTTTCTAAGCTTTCTTAAAATCACCCTTTTGCCGGAAAATAAATCCGGCAGACAGAAAATACTAATGAAAATAAATAAACACATGCACACAGAGATTGGAAAAATGTAATTTTATTAAAATTATTACAGGACAGTGGACATATGGCTAGGTGTAGCCTAAAATTGTTGAATAATTGAATTGTTCATGATATAAGAACTGTTGTAATTTTTCTTCCTGTGAATTGAATTGATTGCAGAAGTGAAATAAAGACGAGGGCGCACAGATGGCCAGAGAGTGAAAATGGCTGATGGAAAGGCATATGTGGGGAGAAATAAATGGAACATGGATGGATTAAAAGATAAGTGAAATTGACAGAAATCACCTGTTCAGGTGATGTTAATCCATGCGCATGTTCTTTTACGATACAAGGGGAGCACAAATGGGAAACCCCTTTCCCCCCCCCACACTGGAGGTTGGAACTGGTTGTCGATGTCAGTGACGTTGTGAAGATAGGACTTTTGGAATGTAATTTTAAAATACATGACATGTTTGTGTAAATTTATGTGTGAATGAGACCACACGACTTTTCCCACACGTTGGCTTTAGCTACAAGAGTGGATGCGAGGGGGAGGTGGCCGCATCCACATGTTCCAAATATTTTGTGTTTTCAAACTTAGTTGGCTATGACTGTGCGAATGAGACCGGCAGGGCATAGAGGTACCATGACACAAATTAAATTGACTGGACAGGGGTGGCCCAGTCAAGGATAACACTATGACTAATTACAGACTTAAAATATAAAACGAAGATGTTTAAAGTATCACTTGAATTAAATAAACAATAGTCTGAAGAACACACAAGTACACACATGAGAAACTAGGGCAGGGTCCTTTGGGATACGAGCACGGGATTGTCTGATTAACGTACGCAATTAAAAGATTAATACACTTTACAAGTAGGCATGAGGAAATTAAAATGGGAAAATAATTGCATGAACTTAGTTGGGGACATGAACTTTCTGTTTTCAAATGCATGTTACTCTCCTTCTCTGTAATACAGTGTGATATAGAGTTAGGAGGGTTGGTGATGTGAGGTATAGAATCGCAGTTCGATTTGCGAGACTAATCGGAAATCGAACAGTTTTGACAGGAATGTGCGATTGATTTAGGAAGTTGCCGCTTTTGATGCTCATACAAAATTGTTCATCAAGAGTCGGGTTGGCGACTTGCATCGTAGGACCGTCGTTCACTGCCCTTGCATAAAGGACGGGGGACAGGCCGTGAGAAGGTCTAAGGCGGCATATAGGGCACCCTGGGAAAGGAACACATACTAACATTTCTTTAATTTGAAAATTGATAAAGTGCATTACGTTGTCCTGAATTTTCGGGGTTGTGCCAAACATACAAAATGCTTGTCGTGAGAATCATGCAAGAAATTAATGGATTGGAAGATTTTAAGCAATCACGGTCATTCACGAGAAAGCAAATTGTTGTAGTACGCAGATTCAAATATGACGAATATTCCAAATTAAAATGGAAGGATATTGGTGACGACGGAGAACTGACTAAACTCAGTTGTAATTGTGTAAAGTGGATTTGTGACGTGCATCACTGCCAAAGGCAGGGGGTGAGAAAGATCCTCATGGCCGATAATTAGAATGTGGAACAGAAATTTGGAAAACTGTCTGGAAATAAGACGTCTTAAAAGAGCACGATTCACGGGAGATTACGGTTGAAAGAGATTCAAAAATAAAATGAATTTGATTTGGAAATAAAATCAGGACATTTATGAAAAATGGCACAAAAACGAAAATTCAAGGACAACATGTGGATTTTATATGGAAATCACATGGTTGTTTTGTTTGATTTCAGCATAAAATTGGTTCACGTGGTAAAAATACGTGGTGGTATCTTCAAATTGGTCGGGGATAGCAATTTGAAAACGTTACCAGAAACAAGACAAGTTCTTAATAGCTGGAGCGAAGATTCCGGGAATTGAGTACTACAGATGTGTGATTTGATATGTGTGTGAATGGATAAATTTGGTAATTTTAATAAACTATATGAATGAATGAAATTTAATAAAGTTCAATTTGATGAGAAATTGTGAAATTTTAAGCCATGAGCTGTACATGATCTTAAAATTGATGTTGTTCAAGAATGAATTTGTTTGGGAAATTGTTGGAAAATAGAATTGATTATTACTCAAAATGAGGAAAATTATATTGCATGATTTATTAAGTAGTTGGAATGAAAATGAAAAATTTTGAAAAGGATGTAACACAGTTTTAATTTAGAAAGTTGTGAAGAAATGAGACGTCTGGAAGCGGTTGTAATATGTGAAGAATGAATGGATGAATCTAATGGAATGTTATTAAATTTTGTAGATTGGCAGGGAGTTGCTGAAAATTGTAAAGAGACAATCTTGATTTATATAATTTGCATGAGCATGAAATTATGAAAGCAATGTGAATATAACTAAAATGGATCAAAATGAATTGCAAGACAGTCTTTCAGGGAAATTAATTACTGTAGGAGAAACTTGAAAATTTTAAATAAGTAACATCAGAAATTTTAATTGGGAAAATTAAAGTGTTTAGGATTAAAAGTCACAAAATCGCATAATTTTAAGCACGGGCCACTGATGTTGAGGCTTTTACTACGATTCTCGGTAGAGGTTTTCCCGGCATCCGAGCCAATTAGGAAAATTAACTCGAAGGGCTTGCTTCGGGGGTGGTCTTTGTAACTATTGTGTGTGGGGTGACTTGGATTCAAATCTTAAAAAGATTAGAATAAACTTCAGAATTCCGTTAGGGAATACTGAAATTTGATTTTTGTGGGTCGGGGATATTGTTATGGAAATGAGTACATAAATTAATAAATTATTATATTAATTATGATATTAATTAAGTTATTAATAGAGTCATATTTAAGGCAGTTATTAATTATTGACATTTAAAAACATATGGAATGATTTAATAGATGGAAATAATTATGGGCATAAATATTGCTTAAATATTAAAAGCATAACAAAACGTGGAGTGAAAGAAAGTATTGCAATTTTTAAATAAGGAAGGTTGAAAGCATTCAGGTAAATGGTTGACACACTCTAAAGTATCAGAAGCATTGACATATAAGGAAAATTCATAAGAAGCAGCAGTTTAGCTTCAGTTGCAGTATCAGCATTCAGTTAGTCAAATTACTAGAACGAACAATTAACTTGCCTAAACGGGAAGAGTTCTAGAGAACTCAAGACATATTTGGATGGTTGTATTTCGAAACACGAATTCGGGGAATTAGAACAGAGCAAAGGACACGAAAAGAGACGAGACGATCTCTCTCTTGTGCGGCGTCTTCGAGCGAGTAAGGTTCTCTTTCCGTTGGTCCGATCAGCTGTGTTCAAGGTTGTTGGGTGGCGAGCGACTTGGCTTCTCTGCAAGACGCGAGCCGGACTTGTAGCAGATGAGTATAATCGAAGTGTTATTGATTGCTTTTATTTTGAGCAAGCAGGAATCAACGTGAATATTAATTTAATAGGATCGAATTTGAATTTAATACCGTTTGGCCATTATTTAAATAACGTAGGTGTCGATTGAGTTAAGTTTAGAGTGAGGGAACTCTAGGTTTAGGTGTCAACCTTTTATCGGTGCTAAAGTTAAATACTCAACAAGTAGTTGGTTGTGTGATTAAGTGCAGACCTTTTGAACTATTTGTTGTAGTGATTATTCTAAACAGTAAAGAAGGAGGTTAGCTGTCTATGGTTGTTGTGTGATTTATTATACATTTATTGACACAGTGTAACAAATACATCCTGACATATTATGGCTTATATTTCAGTATTGCTGGAATAGTAACCCATAACAGTCTGAAATTTGCCGAATGACACCACACCTTCTGTTAACTTGAATCGCGTCATGTTTTATACCATTAGAAAGCTTAAAATCTCACATTTTTGTCATAGTCCAGTAAACGAAGGCTCAAATTTGGCAAATGGTGGAATAAAATCCCAAAGTCTTGAAACTTTGTAAGGCTGTTCGGGGAGATCTAGTTATGACTATATCAAAAGTCCTGATGATTTGGAGGTGAGCTGGCTTCTCTAGACCATAAAATACCCCAAAATATGTGACTTTTTTTATTAGTTTTCCTTTAATATCTCAGAATCTGTAGGTCCTACAAAAAAGTGTTCCCTACAAAAGTTAAAGGACAAAATGTACCACAAACGTGATTCTAATCATTTTTTCTCTAGCTCCAGTAGTTTACAAGATATTCGAGTTCTAAAATGAGAAATCTCAGAAATTGACCGAGATCTATACACAGTGTTCAGAGATTAGGTGAACCCACCCTAACCTCATTTAAATTCCTATGCCAATCATATAACATCAAACACTTATTTACCATTGTTCATATTTATTGCATCAGGTTATTATGTATAACATCGAATCTTAACATCAAATACATATACAATAACATCAAATCAAGTCGAATTCAATGTCCTCCTCTGGAGGTTATCGTCCTCAACAGTTGGTGTCAGGCTATTCGAACAGTCAGCGTGGCAGTTGCGGCAGATAGCAGTGCACCCACACCTGTTTCCATAACCTGTGGTGTATCTGCTAAATATGAGGTTGAGGACAGCGTGAGAGGCAACAGCGTCTTTGGTTGCAGTAGGCACTAGACTGCCATTCTGCCTACACACCCAACCCCAAAGTGCAGCTGGTAGCTCATTTCCCGCCCAGAGTGACACGGTCCCTATGCTAGTTGACGGACGTTTAGTAGGAGGAGCTCTCTACAGACTCAAGAAAAATATGTGTCCTGCCTCCTCTACATCAGTTGCAATCTAATAAACATAAGGCCAGGCTGATCAAGATTATTTCCTCCAAACTAAATGGCAGAGAAGTACAATGCGTTCATAGACCTAATGATGCCGACACTCTAATTGTCAGGAGCGCCATCACCAAAGCGAGTGAAGGTGACAATGTAGCATTGTTGGAGAAGATGTAGATCTATATTTCTGTAGGGCCTTAGGGCTTCGGGCAGATGACCAGGAGTGGTTAACGCTCGTTAAACCGTTTGATCTATATTTCTTCTTACAGCTCTGACAGTTACACACCGAAATATATTCTTCTACAAGCCAGGTCATAGAACGGCAGGAACACAGGTATTTTCTTCAACCTGACAATAAGAGAAGGGCCTCAAAGATGTCATACTATTTGCTCATGTATTCGCAGGTTGCGACAAGTTAAGTTTCTTTCAGGAAGGAGAAGTAGCAGGTTACAAACTGTTGTTACAACGTGAGGCCTTGTGCTCAGTAGCAGATGTGTTAACCACGCAACAGATAGCGGAGGCAGATCACAGGTTTTTCTTCACTCTGTATAGCGTTCATCCTACTACAACGTCCCTCAACTTGCATAGGCACCATGCCCTTACAAAGTGTGCCACCAATATGAAGTCCGAGCTACTATCCCTCCCTCCCACAGAAGGGGCAGCTACGCAATGCGCATTTCGTGTTTTCCTCTAACTGCAACTATGAATGGGTAATGAGTTACCACCTAACTGCAGTTTGGGGTTGAGAGCCTAGGCAAAATGGTATAATCTTGTGCCTACTGTAATCAAAGATGCTATAGCTCCTGAAGCTGTCTCAACCTCATATTTTGAAGATGCACCGCACGTTGTGGAAACAAGTGTTGGTGCAGGGAAATAAGCATGAGTTGCACTGCTATTTGCCACAACCGCCACTCTGACTGAATGGTGTGTTGACCATTAAGGATGTTGACCTCGACTTGATTTGATGTATGCGATGTTATACTATGTAGTAACCTGATGTAGTAACTGCATATGTAGTAAATAAATATGTATAGTGGTAAATAAGTGTTTGATGTTATATGATCGTTTAGTAACTTAAAGGAGGTTAGGGTGTGTTCACCTGATGTATGTACATCACGTATAACAGATCTCTTATCAATTTCTAAGATTTCTCACTTTTCGAACTCGAATATCTCGTAAACTACTGGTTTTAGAGAAAAAATGAATAGTCGTTTTTGTGGTAAATTTTGTCCTCCTTAACTTTTGTAGGGAACATTTCTTTGATAGGACCCACAGATTCCGAGATATTAAAAGAAAACTAATAAAAAGTCACCTACAAATTTTGGGTATTTTATGCTGTAGTGAAGCCAGCTCACCTCCAAATCAGCAGGACTTTTGATATAGTCATTACTAGACCTCCCCTAACAACCTTACAAAGTTTCAAGACTTTGGGATTTTATTCCACCTTATGTCCTATTTTGACTGGACTATTCATTTTTGACGGAGCTATAAACTCTCAAAGTTGAGAATTTAACAAAGAGATCCTAGGTCGTCCCTTACTATACTACAGAGTTTCTAGGTCGACCCTTACTATAGTGTTAATAAAGCTTTTAATCACTTTTTTTTTTATAGGGAATCTGTAGAAGCTTCCCTATCATTATCCAACGTACAAAATACGACGAGTAATCAGATTGTACTTTATCTCCGCAAAACAAAACTTGTTAAGGATTCCCGCCAGGTTTTACGACCGTTTGAAATCGTGATATCAAACGTTAAGCTCGGTTGCCAAGCTAATCCCACCGAGTTCGAATGTTAAATGAAAAATCTCAAAGTAACTTACTGCGCAATTTTGAGATGTTTCATTTAACGAAGTCTGTAGTAAGATTAACTTAGCGAAAAAGTTTGGCATGTAAATCTTCCAATGGATAAGAGTCAGGACTTTGAGCACGATGACGCAGTACTAAAGAGTGGTGAGGGCGTTTGGAGATAGCCTCAGACGAATTGCCGAATTTTATTCTTGTTGACAAAAGCTGAATATCATGACAGCTGGCCCAATCGGTAAGAAGTAGATGGCAATGACTAAGGAACGTGTCCTAACCAATAGAGATGCTTTCGTGGAGAATCTAATTCGAGTATGACGTAAAATGGAGAGCCTTGCCACAGTAACTTTTATTCCCTAACCGAACCACCTTTGTTGAATAAACTTTCTGTGGGTCGACAAAATGTTTGTTATTCAGACTAACCACTCATGTTGGCGAACGATTTCACGACCTCAGTGCCTCTATACGTCTATAAGGGTGATTCTCAGATAATGTCAAATTTCTTGTCCCGATCGTCTCACCAAAACAATTTCTTGTTTTCTGAACAGTTTTTGGTCCTCAAATGATGAGCGACACTTATAGAACATATACTAACGAATTTCATAGCTAAAGTAAACTGAGATAAGTTGTCAGTTATGCTTTTATGACGAAAATATCATTGGCATAACGCGTCCCACACCTATGAGACTTGACTTGCATACAACATTCGACATGCAACATTGTCTCAAAAAATTACAAGTCCTTGCATTCCATTTTCAAAAACTGTTGAATATTTAAAATCTGCTATTATGCCAATTATAGTCCTGAATTTTTGTAATTTGCCATTTTTATGCCAGTCCCAAACTTCTACCATCATTACCGTAACGCTCATTGTTAAGTGTCCTAGTCGTCACTAGATGGCAGACTTCTCACCCGTTTTGATGCTCACAGTCCTCTTATAACAATACAGCACGACGGGATCGCAACAATGAACGAGGACGAGGAGTGCTGGGATCCACCGCTGAGGATCCCAGCACTCCACGTGGATCCCAGTCCCCGTTTGTTTTTAAAAAAAAAGTGGAAGAAAACGAACAAATGTTAAAAATTTACTGAAGCAAATAAAAAAATAGCAACGTTCAACAATTCACGAAGTTACTCACAACATTGCAACCACTGCTGTACGAACGTTGGTTTCGACAAAAAATCAATAAAGCAACGGAATATAATCAATCAAATGGAACAATTTTTGAAACCAACTCCACCTCAAACGTAAAAAAAAATCCTTCAAAATTCATGTTAATTACAACATTGCAACCGCTTTCAAAATTAAACTTTGCTATTTTCGTTGCTTGTAGCATTGCGTCTTAACGAATATTCCACACAAACTTTCTTTATTCACACTTAAGAAGAGCTCAGCCTCTCTGCTATGCGCCCTCTCTACAAACTACCAACAACAACAACAACAACAATGAATTCCACTTGCGCTCAACAATGTACGTCGGACTGATAGCTTCAAAACGGGTGAGAAGAAGGATATCGCCCGCTTTCCTCATGCTGGAATCCAACAATGGCTCGGGCGCTGCGCGCCCTCTACATTGTTAGATCCCAGCACTCGGAAAACGGGCGATACCCTATACTTATTACATATGGTACTACTGCAAGGATTATTGGCCATAGAGCTCAAAGATGAATCGACTAGAAGAGAAGATGGTTCACCACGGGTTTTTGTAATTATTGTTATCGGCGAATAGTCTTGCACCGTGGTGTGACGTAATAAATACCATTTCCGTTTTTTTCTGAAGATTTGCACACAAACCAATGACGTCACGTATTTCTGTGCTGTGTGGATCCAACATGGCCGCGGTTCTTGGTCTGACGAATCGACGCAAATCAGGACTAACAAATTACTGAATACTCATTATGAAACGTAAGCCGGACCACTCCGAACGTAAAAATTGTATTCTAGTGTATTACACTACCGAAATCCAATCGGCAATATGACTGAAAATGAACCACGTTTTTTTGTATCCGGTCAACAAATGGCATCGCTGGCTCGCAGGCTCAAAATGGTAGGCCTAACGTAAAAGTACGGCAGCACTATGGCATAGTAACTATGGCGCGACTGGGGAGATCAACCGTGAATCGTTATCTCAACATTTCCGCAGCACCGTTCGAAGCCTCCGGTTGTTGTTTATTATTTATGAAAAGTCAGTTCAAGCTGTACGGATTTATTAGCAGTTGTTTTATACATAAAAAAATAAAAAGAAAACAATCCACTCGGATTTTGAGTCCTTACTGCCTGGTGTTCTAGAAAAAAAAAATACTTCGGTTATTTTCAGTTACTGGTTTGATAACTGCATTGCGTTATGTTTTTTGAATAAAGTTGTTAATTCGTAGCACATCATAACTACTCACCTATTTGCATACGTGCGTGCGCTGCGGAGCCAACGATTTTTTTAATAGCGTTAAAACATCATACTGTTTTATTGACACACTATTGTGTCCAGGACTTACACGAAAACGTGGGATATTCCAGGGTATTTTTTCCCCCTTTTTTGGCTTAATAGAAACATTTATATTTCTAGTTACTGGCTGAAAATATCACACTACCTGTAAATTTAATTGCATTCAGTTCCTGAGTGCTTGTTACCCTGGAGGATTCAAAACTCTCTCGATACGCCCAGCTGAACCGCCCATCTGCGCATGCGCCAGCACGTGCAGACCAACCATAAATGGTATTACGGCGTTAGCCAACCATCTCTTTTCCTCCAGCCTCCAGCTGCGATACACCGCCATTGTTACCCTCCCGCTTCGACGTTCGCCGAAAGTTCCCTCCCTGATGTTTGCTTTCATTCTTCTTACGTACGCACGTTTCGGTTGAGCACGTTCGCCGAACGTTCTTTCTTCCTCTTCTTTGCTGTACTTCGCCATCTGACTTCACTTTCCTACGCTCGTCGGAAAACCATAGAAGATGATTCCTCATTGATGAACTGGTTCCCTTCACAGCACCTGACGGATGCCCATGTTCGCCGAAAGTCTCTTTGCCTAGCTTGAAGTACAAGCCTTCCACCCTTGCCGATTTTACCTTTCGCCGAAAGTCAAGCCTTCGCCGAACACCACAAGCTTTCGCCGAACGTAAGCTAGCCTTCGCCGAACGCAACCTTCGCCGAAAGCCACTAATCTTTCGCCGAAGGACACTTGCTTTCACCAAACACTACCTTCGGCGAAAGGGAAAAACCACCAGCCTTCGCTGACAGCCACAGGTCTCTCACCGCATAACAAGCCTTCACCGAACCCTCAGCTTTGCTATGGGCCAAACATGTCTTTCGCTGCTCTAACTACCTATTTGATGATCGATCCAACTGAATTACAAGATGAGCCCAGCAGCTTTTCCTCATGATCGTCGCCTGCCCCTTCCTGGACCTTCTGGATAACGAACGAGGTCGACTTTTCCATTGTCTCCCGCTTATGGGAATGGTAACATACCCTCACCGAACTCTGGCCCTGCCGAACATACGGCCTTTGCCTTTTTCGAACGAGCCCTCGCCCAACCATCGGCTATCTCAAACCTCGACTTATGTACCACCCATGCCGATGCTGACCGGTAAATGTACCTTCAAGTGCTCCGTCATGATCTTCTTCACAAGTATCATGAACGTTGCCCACAACCCGTATTGCCCGCCGAACATCACAACTGATGAATCTTCGCCAAACGTTTCACTTCGACACCTTCATGGTAACCTTTGACCCTTCACACACCAATCACACGTGTGCCTCATCCTCCGATGAAGCTGATATGTACCATCGGCTATGTCCTTCGCCTTCTGGTTGCGTGTCTTCCTGTAGCAGTCGTATACGCCGACCAAGTGCTATGGCTTCGTTCTGTTACGTCTACAACCTTTTGGCTATACGTATATTACGATGGTTTTATTTTCCCGTGTTGACTATCTCTGTAGTCTTCCTGCCGCCTCGCTATACTGTAGTGTAAATTACAGTAAGACCAAAGTTTATGTTATCTGATTGCCACTTGATTGCCACTTGATCCTTACAACTTACCATGACTGTTACAATATTAAATCAATATTATAGCCACTATCAACATGTAGTTGTTGTTAACTACATAGATTATTAGTGTCACTTCCCTCATGCTCACGTCATTGACGAATCGCCTCTTAGCTGCACCAGCCCACCGAAAATGCCTGAAGTTCGTCGAAATGCCCCCAAACCACAGGTTCAACGAACACATACAAGCAATGAAAACCCTGCCCTGAACCTTCACCGCAAGTCCAAGGGAAGAGAACCTCGCCGAACGCTCAACCATCGCCGAATACAGCCAACCGTCGCCGAACGTATGTAAGCCTTCGCCGAACGCACAAGCCTTCGCCGAACGTAAGCAAGCCTTCACCGAACGCTCAACACTCGCCGAATGCAGCTAGCCTTCGCCGAACGTAGACAGGCGTTCGCCGAACGTATACACAACCTTCGCCGAACAACAACTGGCATTCACCGTACGCACACCCCTCACGGAACGTTCACCGAACACAAGCAAACCTTCGCCAATTATAGGCAATTCTTAGCCCAACGAAAACAATAACATAAACAATCCACGGCCATACCATGCTGTAAACGCCGGTTCTCGCCCAATCACCGAAGTTATGCAGCACCTGGCCCGATTTGTATAGGTGACCGCCTGGGAATACCGGGCACTGTACGCATCAGCACCTCCTTGTCGAACACGCTGTCCGTGACTCTGTCGCTATGGACTCCTCCGTTCGACCCTTTCAACACCTCCGGCCAGCCTTGTGCCTGAAAACCCCAGCATTGTTGCCTTACCATTGCCCACGCAACCATCTCGGCAACAATTACGTAAACGCCTTCCATGAGCACCCCTTTGAAACTTATTGGATTTATGAACTTGCTGCTTGCCAACTTGAGGTGTCTCTACTTTACCATGTCCTGGCTTCCAGTAAATGATACAAATCCAACAAGGTTTCCCAACGTTACATAGGTTGCCCCTTATAACTCTGTTCGTGCTCCTTTCTCATGTGTTCATCCTACGTCCACTCCACATACATGACCCTTGCCACGCTTCATCAACGGAAACCGCTTTCAACCTGTCACACCCTTGGACAACGAACTCCGTTCGCTCCTCCAACTTTTTGTCTCGGCCACGGGAGGCCCTTGTCTAGACACGACTCTGGCATCCGTTGCTGCACACACTGCCACCTGTCCCATTTCTGCCTTGACCAACCCTTATTTAAACCATGTTGAAAGCTCTCTACATTCCCACCACTCGCTTCGTCCAAAATTGATTCCACGCCTCATGTGTAAGTCATGTCACTTACCGTTTTCCTATCTGCCGCCTTTCTCAACACAACCACGCTCAATTGTGTCATGTCTGACTGTTAACACATCTTCATTATTACTGATTCACGGTTGTAGTAGGAATCGCACTCTTAGCAATTAACATCATTCACGGTTGACTCGCCCGCTAGCTGAAATCATGTCAACTACTCCTGCCCACTCTGGGGCTCATCTCGTCAGTGGCCAACCCACGTCTTGGGGCTGAACCATTACCACATCATCATTAACGACAATCCACTCACACTTAATCTCACCACCTCGTCTTTCCTGGCTGACTAATTTTTAGTTGTGCTAACTTATTTACCACGTCTGCACTTCATTCCTGATGGTTATCTCCCTTTTTCAACTCTTCCACCTGCCATCCCTTATTACATATGTTATGGCTGTTTCTCCTTCCCGCCTTGGGGCTTTTCACCTGCCGCGACCCTCTACCCATCTCCCGTGCTGGGGTTCCTCGTCGGCCCGGATAGACCCCGCCTTTCCTGCGCTCCTCCCTGTTCCCTAGTTTCCACTCCGTATCCATGTCACCCAAAGTCCGTGGTGGAAAATCACCGTCCCTCGTCAGAGGTTGGGACCCAAGAACCGCCCGACAACCTGATGTCTGAAAATGTGCGGGGATTGTATCTTCCAAGAAACGTTACGACCCACACACAGCCTGTCAACGCCACCGTCATTGCGACTTCAACAATGACCCCTGTTTGATCTGCCTAACCATATCTCTTTCCGACTGGCCATTAATCCAACTGTACAACAAAAAATCTCTGGCTCGTTTAACTCAGATGAGAAACAAAAAAGCCCGTGATAGTACGACACCATCAAATGAAGTTCCCTCTGCCTCAATTCAATTTCAACCCATTATGAAACCATCCACCACTATTCCGGCAACTGTCACCTCCTCATCTTCCTACCCGGACCCTTCTACGACTACCATGGAAACGAACACTTCTTCAACTCCTAACCCGTCGTCATTTGGGCTTGACGCAAGTCCCTTTCCTGCCAACCCCCTTTCGAACTATAGTGACTGTAGTTTTCTCTTCAACATAACCGCACAGAAACTCGATCTCAATGAAAAAGAAATGAATCGCCTTCGACAAAACTGCGAGCCCATTGCATCTCACTGCGCTATTCGTCTCACCACTCGCGGCACCCAAACAATAGAAACCACTTCCAAGATGGAATACATCGTCGGGAACACCGCAATTCCAACTGACGTTCACCTTTACAACCCCATCGACCATCCACCCGTTCTTCCCGAACTCGCTCGAAGAGAACACCACCAACTGGCACAAGAATGGATCCGTTCAAACCAAGCCTTGCCTAAGGAGTCCTATGTCGCCCGCCAAGTTTGGCAATGGGACAACGCCACAACCTTCATTCCTGCTATCCGGGAAATGCGTAGGATGTCCCTTACCCAGACTAGAAAGCTTCCATGCCTGGATTGCCGCTCCTCTGCCAAGGGCTACGGCTTCACTTTCACTACAAGACCATAAATCACAAATTCTAAATATCAACTACCTTCACAACTTCAGGCCGGAATGACGTCTCTCATCGACACCACTTGATGCCCCTGCGATTCCTCATTCCTCACCACTCCAATCCGCTTAATGTTAATCAACCCTTCAATCAACCACCCTATGTAAAAAAAAAAAAAATGGACGGAGTCAACCTTCACGACCGACTTTCAGGTAATGATTTTTAAGCTTACTTTTCACCCCCCCCCTTTCCTCTTTTAAACGGAATCAAAACTCTCAAACTGATGTCAGTCCGTTGACAATAACCAGTTTCTTCCCCCCTGCAGTACTTGCCTAAGTTAAACTGCTTGAGATATTGGGTCTGATGCGTCTCGCACCTCAGCCTACACCAAATCTCTGGGACCCAGCGAACCCCCTTGGGAACCCGCCATGATGGTGCCCGCCACCTATATTGACGAGGTCAACTGTAAATGCAATTAAATTTACAGGTAGTGTGATATTTTCAGCCGGCAACTAGAAAACCCAATTTTACCTGGGGGGAGGTCAAAATTGTTTTCTATTGCCTAAAGAAAATATACACTACCTGTAAATACCCACCCAACCTCCCCTCTGGAGTCACCACATGGCTGACATATCTGGAGGAAAAATAGATGGTTGGCTAATGCCGTAATACCATTTATGGAGGGTCTGCACGTGCTGGCGCATGCGCAGATGGGCGGTTTAGCTGGGCGTATTGAGAGAGTTTTGAATCCTCCAGGGTAACAAGCACTCAGGAACTGAATGCAATTAAATTTACAGGTAGTGTATATTTTTTTTAGGCAATAGAAAACAATTTTGACCTCCCCCCAGGTAAA
>JAHWFP010253078.1:2320-15706 GCA_023313725.1 Lithobius niger
CCCCCCCCCCCCCCCCCCCCCCCCCCCCCCCCCCCCCGGCGGGCCGAGGTTACAAAAACACACTGCCAAACTGGAAGAAAAAGTAATTTTTGGCCCTCAAAAATGGCACTTTCTGCAGTCAAATTTCTAAAAGTGCCTCAGCTTCCTGAGGGCAAGCTCCCCAGACCCCCCCCCATGACGTGAGTGTTTACAAGGTTTTGAAGCTATCGGTACTGTCGGTGTGGAGTGCTTCTTACTTAATTTGGCTACAGCACTAATCTTGGTTACAGGAAATAATCTGCAGACAGTATCAATAGGCATACGAAACGATAATTTTTGGGGGGATCGGTGTGGGGGGGGCGCCCCCCCCCGGGTAATGTAACTGAACATGTGCATGCTTCAGGAAACCAGTTTCCAATTTTGTGGAAAACGCACTACATGTTTTGGATAGGAAACAATTACTCTTTCTGTATACCATACTGCTGCGGTACTTTCGTTGGGTAGGGCGGCTTCTCCGCCGGACACCCTGAAGATATGCAGTGAGATGATACGACTAACATGTCTGAAGGATAACTCCTGCCTACCCTATGGTCCGATTTTCATCCTGTTTTCTGCTTTGGTATTGGCTTACGGTGTTCTACAACTTTCCAATTTACACCGCTATTTTACGATGTTTAGTTCAAAAGTTAACATCCGATCACCTTGAAGAACCATTCCAAGGTCATTCAAACTAACATCCCTACGTGTCCTCCGACCCATAGCATATGTAAGTTCGTTTTCATGGTTCTCATCTAAGGAGATTTGGAATGGCAATAGGATTTTTGTATCACACTTTTGTATCACCCTGTATATAAGATGTATCTTAGATAATGCACAAAACATATACAAAATATGCGTAGTTAAACTAGATCCCCGCCGAGTTTTCATCAATTAAAGTCGTGATAACAATTAAAGCAACATCCGGCCTGCCTTATAACAGCCACGCACAGTCATGTCTCCGCATGCTGTCGTCGCGAGATTCGACGTAGTAATACTACAACGTCACTTCCGCCCTCGTCTTCTCGTGATCACGTGAACGACGTCCGGCCTAGTAGACGAATTGCGGGTCACGTGATAGCATTAACTCAAAAATTGTGTCGTCACAACCGGAAACAATGAAACGTCATGGTTATTGTAGGCGCGCAAAGGATCATATACGAGCGGGACGCAGTAAATAAAGTTACCAATAATAACAGAAAATCTCCTAGATACCACATTTTAAAACGGATTTTTAGCTACGGATTGACTAACGGTGAGTAATTAAAAATTTGGGGCCGTACTTGATGTGGAGGATCGATAAAAAATGGCGTTGGGAGGAATGTCCTTTTAACTTCGCGAGCATCGTACACAGTTAGAAAAGCTGCAAATTTAGTTGGCTATTTTATTTGCTAATAGCGCTTTTTCTGTTAGCAAGCATAGTTTTGCCCAGTAGGGGTTGAGAAGCATTTGATTGTCTGTATTACGAGGTATTTGGTATTTGGGGAGTCGCTCCTCACCAGACCCGAGGGAAATCACTGATTTTAACTCCATCACTACTATGATTTAAAAAGCATAAACGTCAACAAAGTCAATATTTAACTGTATTGCGGAATTATACCGCAAATTTTACAGGTAAAAAAAATTACGGTGTATTTTCATAATTCGGTTAAATGTGGTCGTAAATGTTAAATCTTTATGTCAATTTATATGTTTTCGAGTATGCAGAAATCAAATTTGCAGCCAAACTTACAAAAAAAAATAATAAACAGTTTCTAGTCATTAACTTCAACATTTCATTTGCCATTTATTTTTACTTTTTTTTTTTATTTCTTTTAATTACTTCCTCCTTCTCCACCCTACTCGAGTTCACCTAACCCTTCGTCTCCCTCCCCTATTTTGCGTGGCGGTTTATTGCAAATCGGGCTATTGGAAGCCAGAAACAGCCGCTAAAATATTGTAAAATGTTTCAGCATTTGGGGCGAGAGATACCGCTGGGGGAGCTTATAACGGGGAAGCTTACAGCGCGCCCCAGATCCCCTAGCTTTGCCGGACCCTTTAATTTGCTGAGCCACTGTAATTTTCGAAGCTAGTTGGCAAAATGATAAGATGAGTTGGCAAAATGGGGTTCTCCCCCCCCCAAAAAAAAAAATAAAACCTAAAAAACCAAGTACGTTTCGCTGTGGCCCTGAGACGACGGATTGGTTCTTAATAATGCTGTCTTACTATTATGTTTGAAAATTTGAATAGAATATGATGAAAATAGGAACATTTAATGGGGTGGGTTGTTGAAGTGGGGAGGGGAGTGCTTTATATACATATCAAAATGACATAATCTCCAAAATGCAAAAAAAAATATTTGTTGGCTATGATACTGTAATATTTCTCAGCTGAATTAGCGATTTTTCTTGTAGGGAGGGAGGGCACAGTTAAAATTGGAAAGGGCAAACGCGTGTTTATCCCTCCCCCCATCCCATAGTGATGCTACTAATTAGAAATCGGCAATGACCGGTATGTGCTTCTGAATACAAAAAGTAGAAAGCAAAAAAGCACTTTAGTAAGCAAATTTATACACAGA
This sequence comes from Lithobius niger, assembly GCA_023313725.1. Lineage (NCBI taxonomy): Eukaryota > Metazoa > Arthropoda > Chilopoda > Lithobiomorpha > Lithobiidae > Lithobius > Lithobius niger. The sequence goes on from JAHWFP010253078.1 coordinate 4,893, forward strand.
GTAACCGTCAAGTGCAAGTGAAAGACGGAATCACGACGTTTCGGTTCCAAGATCAGAACTGTTTTCAAGTGAAGGGTTTAAAACGTATCAAACAACAGAAAAAAAAAACAGACAGCAGAACAGATGCGTCATGGTTCTAAATGTTATTGAATATACATGTTCTACTGAATATAGAGAATTATTGATATATCTGTCGTTAAAATGTCAAAAATGAACACAAACATACACGCCACACAATATTTTGGCCAATTAGTGGATATATGTATAAGAAAACAACTACTTCGATTAAAGTGCTAAACATTTCTTTCTTTCCATAGTGCCTAAACAGGGTATACTTTTACTTATGAGCTATTGTTCACATCGGTACAGTAAGGGCCGGATCTGAACGCGTAAAAGGTAGCCTATATTTGGCATCACACACATGTAGCGGGTGATTATTAAGTACTAGAGGAAGACTATGAATTAAGTTTACGGACACATTTCCCGGGACGTTTTCCCGAAACATTTTTCCGGCACTCTTCCCGATGACTTGTCAAATTGATCGACCACTCATGCCTGCCTCCTGTTTGCATGCAGGCAGAATGGGAGAAAGCATTTGCAATGCAGGCGCGAGGAGGGGAGAAGTGATTGTTCAACCCGACGACTTGTCAGATTGAACCTTTATTGAGTTGAACGACCACTCATGTCTGCCTCCTGTTTCCATGCAGGTAGAGTGGGAGAGTGCATTTTCAATGCGGGCGCGAGGAGGGTAGAAGTGGTTTTCCTTTTAGCCTTCCTTTTAGCCGGCCTCTGAGATTATAATATATTATAAAGATTTATTTGACCAATTGCTGGTGTCAGTTTTGGCAAAGTAGTGTGCACACTTCAGATATAAAATAAACAATGTTAAACCTATGTAGAGGACTCGCCCACTTAGGTAACGTAGCACTTACTGAGGGTTTAGGATTTGGCCATTTCGGATGTGGCCGAAACTGTTTCGAGCGCAACTTTAACCCACATTTATGCGGATTAAGGAAATGGGGTAACAGTATCCAAAGCAAAACGGATCGCATTCAACCAGCACTCATCGAACCACCTCGCTTTGCTTCACGTTACTTCCAAGCAGGGCCGTATGAAGAGTAAAGCCCTCTTCAGACAGAAGATAATTTCGTGCGAAGCGATGCGTAAGTACGTTCCTACAAGGTCAAAATTGGTGCAATCGTATGGTTGCTGTGCGCTTACGGACCGATATTGAAGTCTTTTTTACTCCATACTGCGCCGGCGTGCAGCCGCGAGCAGCCAGTCTGTTTAGGGCTTAAGGCGAGCAAGGCGCTCGTCTAGGGAGGGCGCCATCTTCCTGGGGGCGCCACGCCCGAAACCGTGGAACTAGGTGGTAAAGCTTAAATATATTTTTTTTTAACGGATGGCGTTCAGGCAATTCATGAATTTAGACTTCATGAGACCTATCTTAATTTAGAAGTCGCCTAGCGCATATTCTTAACACTTCCTGTCATTGTTGCATCGTATGAACGCCCATTTAGTAAACCGAAATTCATTAAGAATTACCTAAGATCTTCAATTGGCCAGGACTGATTATTGAACCTGTCAATTTTGTAAACAGAGCTTTCAGTGGCAGATTTATTAAATTATGAAGACGTTCTTGGTAAATTTGCCTCAACCAAGGCTAGAAAAATTTATCTGTAAAATGTTCAAAAGTTCAAATGTTCAAATGTCCTCAATATAACAATGGTGATTTTTTCTTCTTATTTTCACAAAAGGCAGTCGGGGAGGGGCGCACCGCTCAGTTGGTTTGCCTTGGGCGCCAAGGGGGCTAGCTACGGCCCTGCTTCCAAGGGTGATGTAAACGTACAATTGGCTCAAATGCCGAATTAGTAGCATCCCAACACCAGGTGGCAAGCGCGTTTCAGTTACTGTTTTAATATTCAAATGCTCCTTACTTAAACATAGGATGTGTGCATTAAGTTTCAAGGGAAGATGACATGCCTGCTCGCGCTCATTATTAAAAAAATATGGCGCTGGTGACAATATGGCGTGAGTGTTGGATAAGCACGGATCCATGAATAAGCAACAATGGTGTGTTCTGGCGAGTGGTTGAGAAACTAGGAATGAACGTGCTCTCCCTCTTAGTGCTGGAAACAGGTATAGGGAAAATAATCTCAATTCGGAATTCGATTCCAAATCAAAAGGTGTGTGCTCGAAACGGGTTATAAGAAAAAGCATAATCTGAAAGAGTTTCTAGCCAAGCGAGCACGACCGTCGTAGCATTCTCAGTGACCGATTAGCAATAAGCAGAATAGTGAAGAGAACTTTTTAATATGTGGCGATATCTGCATATTCTTGACAGAGGTTAATTCCGTGGATCAATTTGGGAAAAATAAGTTAGTAGTCCAAAATTAAACTTTGGGAATTTATTCCTATTATGTTCAACAAAGTTATGTTAATTCTAAACCGACAATTCAAGTTACAGAAATACAAAATATAAGTTCTCCTTCTCGGAAGGCTGTTGAATAAGAAGCAAAGCTGCAGTGCAGAAACTTTATCTTTTATATCTAAGGTTTCTAGGCTGTACGTTTCAATTAGTTCTTTGGAAATGGCTCTTAGAATCTTCTGTATCAGTCTAGATTTAGGAAGTCCTTGTCTGTCCATGTGTGGGGAATGTAGACTTCCTTCCTAGCTAAGCTCGAAATGTCGTTACAAAGTGATATCACATCTACTGTGAACATATAAGTAGAATCTGAACATCCCAACAAATCTCCCCTTGACGACTTGCCTAACTGCAAAAGAAACAATTAACCTATTTGTCAGGAATGCTTGACTGATTCCTAACTTTGGCTTGGTAAGTTGATCTACGACGCTCATCTGTGGAATGTATTCTCTGCGGACTTTTCCATTGTTCTGTTTTCCCCTCACACGACGATACAAAATATAACTGTTTGGTTCGGGACTTTTCAACATAACTCACAGCACGATCACGTGCATTGAGCGAGTCTGTACTTTACGTCTTTCGGCTTCAAAAATCCAGTTTCTTGAAGTTCTTGCATCCATAAACTCTCTTGAGAAATAGGTTTGTATTATTACTCTATTGAAGACAGAAAAATATATCTACAGGTTGGAACACCTTAGGAACAGTATTCCACCATCAGGGCCATAGGGAAGGAACTTGGTTGGGGGAAAGACCCCCGTTTCGCCAACTCATCTCACGATTTTGCCAACTAGTTTCAAAAATTACAGTGGTGCTGCCGCTAAAGTATTTCCGATAGGCTACGGCAAACCCAGGTAGGCTCACCAGTGGGTTCCGGGACACCGAAGCATTTTATGCTATTTTACTGCCTGTTTCTGGCCTCCAGTGAGCACATTTGCAACAAATTGTCAGCAAACTTTGGTGATTTTTCTTATTCGTTTTCAGGATAGCAGGTTTCATAAAAACTTAATTGTGACTAAATAATGTTTTTTTTAGACATTTTATTTGCAAATTTATCCGAGTGCTGTTTATAATTATATAAACTGGCCCGTACCTAGCCATTGACGATTGGGGTTGGGTTAAGGGTACATTTAGGGCGTTTAGGCTGTAATGAATGATGGTGAAGTGATATGTGCAAGCATGGGCAGTAGGAGAAGGGCTGTCGGTGGCAGAACTTTAAAAAAAATGGACCATCGAAAGGTGGAAAGTTGTGTTTTGCTCAATTTTATCCCTAACAACTAGGCCTAGAGGTATTATTGTAAAAAACTTCCACATTTTAAACCTGCAACATGCTTCAGTTTTTCAAAAATTGAATGTCCAAAGATGAAAAAAAATGGCAAAACCCTTTACTCAGTTTTGTCCAAAACAACTCTTGAGGTATTGGAGAAAAGCTTTCAAACATGAAGTCCATGAAGTCGATTAAGGCGCTATGCAAGTGATCTGGGGGCGAACTGTGTAGCCGGTTCGAATCCGGGTCATGCCACTCCGACGAAACGTAAGTGCATAAAGGTGGCTTACTGAACTACGTCATTTCTAGTGTATGATTTTCGCAGTTGGCTAATTTCCAATTTTCCTTAAAACATGAAGTCGACATGCTGCATTTTAATTTGTTTCCCCTTGATTCAGGGGATCTTAGGCAATTTTTGCCTTCATTTCGTGTCCTTTGGGGCGCTTTTTTCCTTTAATTTGGGATATTAAAAATGTTCTATAAAATGTTCCTTTCATCCATCTCTTGTCGAGATTCATACAATAAATAACACTGGTAATATAATCAGCACTGAAGACTGAAGAAGCCAAGAAACCAGGTGCCAAGGCTTCTCTATAAAGTATTTTGTAAAAACTAGATATCCAGAAATGTTACCAATAGCATCAAAACCTTGTAACACTCACATCACGGGGGGTCTGGGGGGGGGGCTTGCCCACCAGAAGCTGAGGCGTTTTTAGAAATTTTGATTGCTGAAAGTGCCGTTTTTCAGGTCAAAAAATTACTTTTTCTTCCAGTTGATCAGTGTGTTTTTGACCCCCCCCCTCTTGATGGTACCTGAAAAGTTTATGACCCCCCCTCGGGAGGGTCCAAAACTTAATGACCCCCACAATCTCCTCGCCCCCCCCCCCCCCCCCGGCGATAAATAATGACCAGTCCCTTACTAAACCCGCTTCTGGGTATCACTGTCTAACAAAAGAAGGGCTATAGGAAGTAAAGTAGCCAACTCAAATTGTTGTTTTGCCAACTGTGTACGATTTTTGCGAAGTTGATTGTTGTCACGACTTCAAACGACTTCAAACTCAGTGAGGATGTACTTTAATGCATATTTTATTTTTATTTTCAACATATTTTTAAGCCATGGTCGTGATGGGCTAACAGAAGGACAGAATAGAAAACAAAAGGGACAAGTCAATTTTCAATTTTGCCAACTGCGCAAATTTTCTTGGAGCACTTCTCTTTTCGTGTTCAGCACAGCCAAGCTGTGAGCTCACATACTTCTTACCAGTAGTGTGGATACGAGGAGAGCTGTACTCGCGTACTAAACAGAAATGTTACGAAAACTAATAAAAAAAAAAGCATCTGAAGCCTTACTTTCAAACTGACTGAATGATGGTAATAATTAACCAGAAAACGCAACTTTGCAGTGAAAATTTATCCGAGTTTGCCAACTCGACAACTCGACTACTCGAACTTGCCAATACTTGTATGCCTTCTTGACGGTTGTTGGGGGAGGGGGGCTCCCTCCCCATCCTCTCCAGTCACGCCCTGTCCACCATAGGTTGCTAAAATGCCTGTAGTTGGACGCATGTTAGTTGGGTCGTTGTGTGACTTGCGTCGCCGTACATTTTGAGTCTTGTATCATTTGGGCAGATAACCAAACTGTAAAAACCAGACTGGCAATAGACGATCAACTCCCAATTCATCTTATTGAAAAGTAACATTGCGCATTACGATTATTTCCTACTTTGGATGTCATAAAGATGATATGCTTCTGAGTCAATGTCATATCTCACGAAAATATACAAGCAATTCTTCTAGGGGTCAGTTTGGTTTAGTCTTTGGGTGCTTAGGAAACACAGAGACAGCCAATAGTTTTAAAATATCTGACAGTTGGCTTAAAATTATTTCCAAACAATAACTGCCTTGCTGAAAAAATTTTGTTTCTAGTATTTGTGCAGTGATTTCTAACGTATATGGTGGTATTTACCATTTCACTCCAGAAGCGTAGGATATCCTAGTTTTCAAAAAAAGTGCTACGCACAAGAGACATTATGATAAATTTAGTTTTTCTGCAGTTCTGTTCGAACTAGGAGCATATAAGAAGGAGGGGAGAACTGATGCTTTATACCATGTCAGGTCATGTGATTTTGCATTTGTGTATCCTCGTACTCATGATTGATTTGAAAAATCTTGGTTTTGCAACCTGAGATTGCGACATTTCGCAATATTCTTTGAAATGCTTAAACAACTCATCCTTGCTCTTCAATAAAACAACTGTTACATATTTTGAATAATTGTCTGTGAGCGTTGCAAAGTATTTGTTACCAGCCATTGTTGTTACAGGAAGCGGTCCAACAGTGTCCGAGTGAACGATTCCTGGCCTTTCATTATCTTGAGACTGATTGAGTGCTACGAACGGCTTTCACTTTGAGACAACTACTGCAGCCATTTTTCTTGGGCTTAATTGCCCCTTGAGAATGCACAGCTCAGGACAGTCTTCTTCAACGGTTATGGCATAATGCGTATAAAGAATTTAAATCATGATAGTGTATTTCCTCTTAAAATACTCTGGTTAGGTAATGTATTAATGTATACTATACTGGCTTGAATATTGACGGATATACCTGGCCTAACTTTTCTTTGGTTGTAGTTGTCACTACAGTTACGTCTTCACTAGATAAACCTGATTCCATAGTGGAGGTTTGAATGTATCACCGTGCTGATTATGATTTTATTGAACAATAGAAACATTTGTTAGATGAGGTATTTTCAGGTTAAATATCGTAAATAGTCCACATACGTGTTGTGCCGCAAACACTCGATTGTCTGTGGTTTATGAAAAATACGACAGCATCGATCTGTTATGGCTTGACAGATGGAAAATAAATGTATGTGATATTTAGGGATGTACAGGGTTTCAGCAAAGGCAACTTAATTTCATTTATATCTAACGTTACATTACCTGCTTTGTTTGTTTGCGCAGTATTGCCGAGTCGAGTTACACATTTACTGATTCTGTTTTTATCTCATAAATATTAACAAACCAACTCTTATCAGAATACAGTGCATCGCTGAACCAGAGTCAATTATCAATGTTTCTCTGAGGTCTGAATGCCTACACTTTTTTTAACATACCTTGCATAGGTACAACTCACTGTAGGCTTACTTTTTGTAGCTTGTGTTCTTCGTCTAATTCCAGATTTTGCCATGGTCTACATCCTCAGAAGTTTTCTCGATTCGTGTTGGCAGGAGACACTTCAGACCGAAATGAGCTGGATTTGTGATCTCCGTCCCCGCAGTGGAAACGGATGATTCCGTGTCACTAGTGATGTACAGACTGTTTCGCTAAGTAAGCATGTTCATTTGTAATGTTTTTATCAGTAGTAATATCACGAGAGCGTAGTTTTTAATCGATAAATTTTCTCAATCACGAGTTGCATTCCGAAGCTGAAAAAATACTGAGCGCTTGCGCGAGGTGTTTTTATCAGTTTGGGAATGTAACGAGTGGTTGAGAAAATTTGTCGATACTTAAAACTATGGTCGAGTTGTATTTGAAACGAGAATATACCGTCTCCTTTAAAATTCACTTCAACTTGCATAATATGGCAGTGGCTTGTCGCTTGAATTCACAATTCCTGTCTGCACGAAATGATGAAAGTGTACAAATTGTTGCCAGATTCACTTACTGGTTCGTTTAAGTGTTTACAAGATTGGTATTTTCTACCGTCGCCTTCATAAATAAAGCAGTTTTGTTTCCCTAACCCGAACCTTAACGAGCCATCACAAACTTACAGAAACCGAAAGTAACTTACGTGATAGGACGAAGTAGCTTGCCAGAGCTTTTCAACCAAAGTAAATACGTGTGTTATTTGTAATGAAAATGTTGTTTCTTAGATTTAAAATATAATATGTTCCGTAACAATACTAAGTTTTACGACAATTATTACATTTTATTTTGTACTATTTCCAGTTAATTCAAGTACCGCATAATATTTACGTACCGGGTTTTGCCTTTACAGCTAGGCTTCGCATAGTAGCGGCGATAGGACTAATCTAATAAGCGCGGCCTCACGCACTTGGGCTGCCCATCTTCTGTCACCATGGTAACCAAAGATTAAGCACACAACTCCGGGAACTCAAAATAACGTGCCATTTGACTATCAGGTACGTCGTATACGTTTAGAAATTGGTTTTGGCCTTTCAAATGCAATTCTTTCAAACGTTCGTTATACTGCGGAAAACACGATTCAGGCGAGTCGATCGTAAAAACCAAGATGGAGGGGTGACGCTGACAGTTTAATCTGATAAAATACCGTGTGGTCGTTTAATCAGTGTTAAGTCAGCGTGATTGGCTGGTGGCTGCCGTTTATTGGGTTCCCATTGGTTAGTAGTTGTTATAAAATTATGAAGGTATATTCTCATTAGAAAAAACTTGATTTTTACTTTTGTACATTATTAGTAATGCTCAATATCCACGATCATTAGTTTTTTCTTCTGTTTTTTATAAGTGGTTTTTAGATTATCGTATGATGCTGGTAACCCTAATATAACGCAGCATGCACGCTCCTCGTCAGAAAGATTTACCATAGGTCTGGTTCATCTATTTACTGATATATAGTTCCAAGTTTATTCAGGTACTCAGCAACACTCATAGCATCTGATTTGTTTAAATCATGAAGTTTCTTCTGTAATCCTAAGTGGTTAAGTATATGAGATAGCTCATATTGCTCCTGTAAGTAGTCCCAAATTTTAAGAGCAGCAGGTAAATCTTTTAGATTTGAATTACTTTAGTGTCCACTAATAGGATTATAAGCCCCATAGGTTTTTCGTTAGTGAGTTCCCAGCTTGACAAAAGATCTGGTGAGGTTGGCGTAGCCTTGCCTGTCATTGATAGACCCCATGAACCTTGGTGACACATTAACGCTTCAACTCTTGCTGCCCTGAACTATATTTCGAGCAGACTAGTAACTGCGTACACCGAATATTGGTTACTATCTTAACTGTATCAGCCATTTAAAAAATGTGCTTGAGCATGATTTCTTCTATTCTTGCCTTGCAATAATAACAACACAGATTCCTTCAAAATTATTCTGGTGATACCCTGCCTAGTTAAAATCATCACTATTTAAATGCTGTTTTCTATGTTCAGCTGGAATCCTTGAATGTTTACAACCTTTCATTTTTGCTTTTTAGGATCGAGTAATCCAAGGACTTGCTTCTAGGCCATTGTCATCTTGACTTTCTCTCAGTTAGCAAATGGCGAAGAAATTATTTTTAAAAGTTTGTCTAAAATCTGACTAAAAAGTTATCTTCATAATAAAATTTCCAGCACGCTGTTACCAATAAACAGAGGTTAATTCCGTGACTTGGTTTGAGAAAAATAAATTGGAAGACCAAAATTAAACTTCAGGAACTTATTCCCATTACGTCACATCAGAGTTACATTACATAGGTTGAAGTAGAAAATTCAAGTTATAAAAACGGAAAATATATGCCGTCCTTCTTGGTATGTTGTTAGGTATGAATTGAGGCATCAGTACAGAAACCTGTCTTTTATAACAAGGGTTCCTCAGCTGTCAACTTCTATTAATTCAGTGAAAATGGTTTCCTGCTTGTTATGGGTCCAGGTAGAGGAAATTCGTGTCTGCCGATGTGCGGGGAGCGTAGACTGAGGGTACACGAAGGTTTCTTACGTCGCTTTACCTTATGTCGACTTGAACTCACATCGCTTTAGGAGACAGGTGGTTACACGGAGGTTGTAGTTGGAGTGAGTTAAAACGACAGCTGGGGTTCCTGCGTCGCGTTTATCTAATCCCCCCATTAAGCAAACCCCTCTTTATTCACAAGTCCCCATTGAGCTAGCTGACTTTCGACTTCCTTTTATCAAAGTGACGGTGGCCGTCCTAGTTTCGTGACGTTTATGCGCGCTCTTTTTGACCAATCACAAGGAAGCAGTCCTTAGAGCGACGTAGAAAATGGGTTTTAGCTGGGTACACGTAGGTTGTTAAAGCGCTTCAACTCCTTACGTCGACGTATCGAGGTGGTTTGAGATAAAGCGACTTGAAATTGGGTTTAGGTGGTTACACGGACGTTCTTAAAGCGCTCTAAGCACTACATCGACGTAAGCTACGTCGACGTAAGATAAAGTAACGTAAGAAACCTCCGTGTACCCTCGGTCATAGACTTATTGCCTCTCTAAGTTCATTAAGTCGTCACAAATTAACGTAACATCTATCATGAACTATACAAGTAGAATCTAAAGATCCCAACAGTTCTGTAGTCTGGTTATTGTTCTATGCAATGCCCTATAACACTTTGCAAGGTTAGTTTCTGCTGTGGGTAAAATAAAATTCTGTCTATGGCCCTGAAAGGAAGACTTTGCTTTTAAGCCAGCCAAACCAAATATCAAATGCTCACTTGTTTCAGTGGGCCAATGATTTTAATTCGAAATGAAACTTCGATCTATGTGAGGCAATGCAGTGAGGTGATGCCAACAGAGCAAGAGTGGTGAAGATAAGAATAGTATAAAGATAAGAGCATATAGAGTACGTAAAATCTGGTGGCATCATTGGCTGTGTGGCAAGGTCAAGAACTTGCTGCGAAACTGTAAAATAATTTCTGCTAAAGATTCCTAGGCAAGTAAGCTATTTCTGAACACATTCCCGACACCACCAGTTAGCATTTGCCGACTGCAAACATATGCAGTCTTTGCGGCCTCGGTTTGTCATTTGTATATTTATTTTATTTTGTTTACTGATCCTTAGTTTGCATTATTTTGCCCACAGCTGAAATGATTTCGTCAGCGGTTTTACTGGACGTATCCAGACAACTTGGTAAAGACTGGAAAGCACTCGGAAGAGAACTGACCATTGAAGATGCAACCATTGAAGATATTGAAGAGAGAAATAGGACTTATGGCTTTCAAGAGATGGCGTACCAAGTGATGGTAACATGGCAGCAGATAAAAGGAAAAGAAGCAACTGCCGCTGCTCTTCAGAAATGTCTCGTCATAACTGGGAGGACGGATATTATGTAAGTCAAGGATATAACAGCAAGTCAGAATTGAATGCTCTCGTAATTATTGGATTGCCCTTCCCCGCAAAGTTGCATGTGCACAACTTCACCAGATATTATGTGCACCAAGGA
>JAHWFP010253080.1:0-25435 GCA_023313725.1 Lithobius niger
GAACTACGATCGTAACTGAAATACGTTGTAGACCCTAGCGCCATCTATATAGTAGACAGAATTGAGATAACCAAAGGGGTTGCACTCCCTCTTAATTGGTTTAGTGCGATGTCCTTTTGGACGGCCTTCTGGAATTGTGGAGGTTACTCCAGATATTGTGTTTTCTCTTTTTAGCTCTACTCAATCCTGGTTGCGGATTATTTAGTCGAGGAGCTTTGCTGTTAGAATCGTTAGTAGAAACACTGGCTTCTTCTCAGCAGTGCGTGGCACTGTTATTTTAGTGACGTGTTGTCTGAGGCAGCTCCAGGCTGTAACCTTTGTTGACCTTTATCAAGTGTTACACTTCGATTGGGTATTTCGGGTTGGTCACTACTTTGGTTTGGTTCGTTAGCTGGCTCAAAGCTTGATACCTGATCTGCGTTTAGTTTTTCTCTTGATTTAATTGGCGACCCAAGAACAATTATAATAATAATAATAATAATAATAAATCCAAGTTTGTTGCAGTAGCAACGGGTCTGGCAAGGACCGGGGGTCGCTAACAGCCAGCCACAATTATATTATTATTTTCTGTAGAAATACTTGGTATTTGCTATGTTGTAGCATTTGGGGTGATTCTAGCAGACGTTAAGTAGTTATTAATTGCCTGCTTAGCTCCGTTCAGCACTTTCAGCATTATACGCTTTCTTAAAAGACCGTACGAATATTGCTGAATGGTCAAGCAGCAATATTCGTGATGTGGCGAAAGCCATTAACTGCTAAATAACTCTTAATTTCGTGACTCATCCACTGAGGATCATTGCCAGTAACTAAAGCTGACATTAAGCCATAATCAGTCATATACTCGACGAAAATTTCTACGACTTCTTTAGATGTGGTGGCCTTCATTAATATACTTGGAATAAGTGTCAACCATTATTAGAAACATGTACCCATCCAGTGGTCCAGCAAAATCTGCATGGACACGTTCATTTGGTACTCCCAGTTCTGTTTGGGACCCAAGGGTTGCGCATCTTTATTTTGCTGACAAGCATCACAGGTTTTAACTTTTTTTTCAATTTGCACGTCAATCTTTGGCCACCAACATTTTGACCTTGACAAACCTTTAATTTTGACAATGCCACAATGACCGCTATGTAAATCCTAAGACTTACCTATGGAACTGTAAAGGCACATTAATGCGGCTTTCCAAAAATAAAGTATTACATTCTAATGAGGATTTCGTTCCTCTGAACAAAATGAGGCTTTATTTCAGGGCAGTCAACCTTTCAGGCCAACTGCGCTTTGCATACTTTATCTTTAGCCAGAAAAGGGTCTTTACTAGTAGCTTTAGGAAGAGTTTCACCATGTACTGGAAGTGTCTCGATTGTCTGTGCTGCCAACATTCGTTCGTGCTCAGTTTTTATATTGAATTTTTTACTGCTGGATAGGGGTAAACGCAATAAAGTGGCCTTCCCCACTGTACGCTGGAACGTGTAATCATGCCCATTCAGCATTAGTGCCCAGCGTTGCACTCTGGTGGCAGCCATTTGTAGAACTTTTCCCAAAAACTCTATAGTAGAACTTTTTGGTTAAACAGCATTTAAGCTCATATTTTTCGAAAACGTTAAGCAAATATACTGTTTTCAGCAAACACACTCATTTACATTAAACTTAAACCTTAGCACTGCTAATGGTTTATCTACGCCTGGCCTGAATCCAAGTTCTTCACAGAAAAAGAGTCCAACCACCAATGCTGCAGTCCTTGGTTAGTGGAAACATCCGGACATCTTGCCGCTACGAGGAACTGTAACCCCAGTTGCTCCAGGGACCAATTCTTAAACTCGCAGCAGCTCTTCTTCAGGAACAGGAAGAAACATTTTTTCCCTTCACTAGTTTAAGTTTAAAACAGCAGTACCCATTACCAAGCACGGGCCTCCGTTGTTAATAGCTTTTGATATTCTTATTAAGGTTAAATTATTTAAACTTAATGCTATCCCATCCCGTCGCCAATGTAGTGTCTGTACAGAGCAGCAAAGTACAAACTACATACTACATTTGAGGGTTCAGAGGCAGCTGCTGGCCTGTTTATTAACTCTGATAGGTATGCATGATTGGATGCATACCTAATCTAACACGTGATTGGCTATTACAACAGGTATGTCAGATGACAGGTTAATTATAATATTACTATGTAGCACTGGCTAGACCCAGACACTACAGCATTTAAACCTACTAAACACAGGTTTAAAATCACCATACGTAAATCAAGTTTGGTACCCAATTAACCAAATGATCAATGTATCACTGACCCCCAGAAGGGGATTTTCGACCTTGTATTTTTAAAGAAAAACGCAAAGCGAACATGGAATCTGCATTTCACGAGTTGAGAACGCCATTCTGCAAGTCTGTCGAAAACGGGCATGACGTCAGTTAATCCCTCCGCGTTCCCGTTTCTCCTACCAAACGGTTGCTAAAACCTGTCTAATAGCCGAAGAAATGTTAATACTTTACTAGGTTTTTAAAATCCATTAAAAAAACTTACCACCTTTTCCGAGCGTGAAATTTGTAGCCAAGTGCTGGTTAGGTCTTGTTTCCCTCTTGCTGCAAGTTCAAAAGAAATTGAGGGAGTCCCGACTTCTTTTACAGGCACCCTTTATCCACCCTAACATCTCTGTTCGCTCGAGTTTCGATAGTCGTTTTCGAAACGACTTGTACGTATGAGGCCCTCCAGTTTTATTCTTTTACGAGGAACTTTGGCAATGATCCGGCTCAGGGCCTGTGGAAGCTAAAATGAAATGGTACGGCTACGAAAAAATATTAGGCATGAAAAACTTTAATGTAAAAATAGGGATTGTACTGAAACGAACGGATTACACATACCGTTTGCAAAACAAAAATGTTCATCGTTCTATAAAAAGATTTTTTTACCACCTATCTTTATACACAGAACAGTGCCTGTTTTGTTTCTTTAAAGTGCTTTAGCGCTGCATACGAGAATCGTTTTCATGTATTGCTAAGCGCTTTGAATTTGCCTCATGTCTTTCCTGTGCGGCTACCATTAGGTTAAAATATAGAAAAATTCAGAAAAGAAATCTGTAGACAATCATAAATTTGAGTAAAATATCTTCTTGTCTGGAAAATCCGTGAATACAGACGGATCTGCGGATCTGGCAACACTAATTTTGAATGACGAGTGGAGGAGATCGTTTGTAAATGGTGTTTCGATTTTTCATTTTGCCGAAACCGGAAGTGTTCGGAATTTCCTTATTTTACGCAACAGATTTAACAATAACAGATAACTGATTTAATTGTCGTAACAATATTTTCATTTGAGTAAGGAAGTGTAAAATTTATTTCACACCTTATTTAAAAAAAAAGAAATAGTTCTGCTAATATTTATTTGAATTCATGAGCAGAAAAACATGATAATCAGGTTGCAATGTGCAATATCAGCATTTCTTACAGCCGAAATGTGTCACGTCTGTAGCCGTACCAGCCGTGCCACGTCCACCGCCCTTAACCAGGCTGATGTCAAACTCATCTCAACTTAGCGAACTAACTCGTTACCTTTATTCATTGGACGTCAAAGGGACTGACATCACTACTTTCACTGCGAGGCTACGTGACGTCGTCACGAACAACTTACTAATCTGGAACAACTTGAACCAAGGGTAATATGGAGCCATATTTACCTTTGCTTGAACGAATAAACGAATGCTTGCTTGCTTGCTTGCACAGCATCTGGAGGTTCTCAATGCATAATGCAAGTTCGGCACTGTTACTATTTGCTTGCCCACTGAAAAAAGTAAAGAGGGCATCGCATTATAACGTGTCTACATTTAAATTTTAGGTACGGAATGAAAGCAAGAGCTTTATTGAACGCACATATGAGGGGAATTTAACAGAAAATTAAGAGCTATACTGAAAATTAAGAGAAAATTAAGAGCTGTAGTATGAGAGGGATTTCACCGAAAGTAAGAGCTATATTGAACGCACATATGAGCGGGATTTCACAGAAAATTAAGAGCTATATTGAAAATTAAGAGAAAACTAAGAGGTATATTATCAGAGGGATTTCAAAGAAAGTAAGAGCTACATTAAAAGCACGTATGAGCGGAATTTCACAGAAAATTAAGAGCTACATTGAAAATTAAGAGAAAATTAAGAGGTATATTATAGAGGGATTTCACAGAAAGTAAGTGCTATATTGAAAGCACACACGAGCGAGATTTCACAGAAAATTGCAATTTTTAACTATATTTTAACAAGATGGCTCAACTAATTAATTTCCATCTAGCAAAAATTATTTAATTTTGCCGACTGGCCGAACATTGGTGGGGTGGGGGTAACGATGACCCCCCCCCCCCCCGCATTGCTCCCGTGAAATTGTTCCTGCCAGGGACGTCGGGAAGACTGAAAATTGGAGGGATGCAAATCGAAAACTTGCTTACTTTCACAGAAGTTTGCTGAATCCTAGCAAAATTTGCTTCTACTCCATTACAGCATGTCCTTTTGTCCCTCGATTCTTCCTGAAATATAATTTGAAAAAAATCAAACGACCAGTCCGACCATGTTCGTTTAATTTCACTATCAAAATGATTTGTGAATACTGGAGTACTCGGGTAGTATCGACACGTCTTCTGTATTTCTGCGACTCGAAGGTTCTTGTGTCATCTGGCAGATAAACCAATCCTGATAACACTTTCAGTAGTGACCACTTCCCTGCCTACCCAAAATGTCTGTCTGATTAAAGCATTTTGGCAAGATTGCACGATTAATTTGGTGGCACGATAGCAATTCGAAAAAAAAATTGTTTAGTTTTGTGGGCCATTTTGCCGCCGACTGAATAAACATTGGAGGGGTGCACAACCCCCACACACTTCCCTTTAAAATCGTCCCTGTTTTTCGCTGTTTCTTTTTACCGTATTTTAGTATAGTAGAGCATAGAGAGTCTAAATTTAGGTTGGAAAAATTTCCATCCCCATCTTGCATGTCATCCTAAGATAAAGTCTTGTCGTTCTCACACGTTAACCTTCCCAAAAATCGCGTCGGCGAGGATTCCGGAGATAGGCACGAAGGGATGTGTCAGTATTCATGATCTTTGACAAATCAATAAATCCACCGATTTGCTGACTGTATCTTGGCATGAAAACTAGAGCTTTTAATAATTCCCTATAAGGTTGATGCATTTTATAGTGCAACTCGCCGAGTGGCTCTCTCTGTTACTGTCACTGTTTTTCACTGCTCCTCTTACTGTCTTTCACTATGCTTTATTATCCTTTAGTGTTCTTTCACTGTCCTTCTTTCCTCACTATTCTTGTTACTGTTCCTCTTACTATTAATCACGGTTCCTGTCACTGTCCCATGCTGATCTTCACTGTCCTTCACTGTCCTTTCTTCCTCACTTTTCCTTTTACTGTCCGTCATTGTCCTTTACTGTAGTTCGTTTATTGTCCTTCCTTCTTCACTTTTCCTGTTACTGTTCTTCACTGTCCTTTACTGTCCTTTCTTCCTTCCTGTTCCTGCTATCGTGCTCTTACTGTTCCTGTTATGCCCTTCACTGTCCTTTAGTATCCTTTACTGTTCTTGACTCTCCTAGAATGTCCTTTACTGTCCTTTCTCCCTCACTGTACCTGTTACTGTTCTTCACTATCCTTCCTTCCTCCCTGTTCCTGTTCCTCACTATTCCTCTTACTGTTCGTCAGTGTTCCTGCTACTGACTGTGACTGTCCTTCGTTATCCTTTACTGTTATTCACTGTCCTTTTCACTGTGATTTACTGTCCTTTATCCCTCACTGTTATTGTTACTGCCTTCACTGTCCTTTACTATTCTTCACTGTCCTTTACTGTTCTTCTTTCCTCACTGTTCCTGTTGCTGTACTTCACTGTTTCTGTTACTGTTCTTCACTGTCTTGCATTGCCTTTTACTGTTCTTCACTGCCCTTCACTGTCCTTTACTGTTCCTCCTTCCTCATTGTTCCTGTTACAGTTCTTCGCTGGCTTTCACTGACGTTTCTTCCTCACTGTTCCTGTTTCTCACTGTTACTGTTACTATCCTTCACTGTTCTTCGTTGTCATGTACTGTTTTTACTGTGCTTCACTGTCCTTTCTTCCTCACTCTTCGTGTTTCTCACTGTTCCTGTTACTGTCCTTCACTGTCCTTCATTGTTCTTTACTATTCTTCACTATAGCCTTCATTATTTACTAATGCAAAGAAATAGCCTTTCTGATGCTATAGCCTTCCTCACTGTTCCTTTTACTGTTCTTCACTGTCCTACCTTCCTCAGTGTTCCTGTTACTTTTCTTACTGATCCTGCTACTGTCCTTCATTCATTGTTCCTGCATAACTCTTTACTTTATCGTAGTTCTATGAAACTCTTCTAATATCACTGTTACAGTTTCAATAACTTTAAAAGTGAGTGAAGGTGTATAAAGTACACAATGCAAAATCAATGTAATGTTTTATTTACGTGCAACAGTACTGTTGATAAGTCCTCAACTTTTAAACTGTATTTAACTAACCAGAACATATTGTCATATTTCATTCCCAACAATGATGATGACGATGTGTACTGTGTTCCTTAATGATGCTGGTTTGAGTTTTGGTTCTGGTTGAGTTTTATTTTTAGCATCCTGGCTATGGACTTACTCCTCTTTCCTGCAGAAATGTAATAATATAATATAATAATATAAATGATTAACCTGCCACATACAGCTGCAGGTTAGGTGACGGAAGGGTAAAACCACTAACACCGCCCCTGATTTAATTCAATAATAAAGAATAAAATAGAAGACAGGTGAACTGCAGGTAAAGGATGTATCACTAATAAACCCAATTAATGAATTTAAATAGGTCACAAGCTCTAATTAGCCGACGAAAGCAATGAAGAGAAGGTGAAGTCACCACCTTAGTTGGAAGCGAGTTCCAACAGGACACAACACGGAGTGCAAAGAAGTGTCTTCTGCAATCGAGGCGGGACTAGAGAATCTTCAACTTTAATGGGTGACCACGAGTCGCCTGAAAACTTCGACGTTCAAAGAGAGAGAAATCAAGGGGTAATAAGTTGTGGATGATCGAATAAGTCAGTGACAAGTGTGCATGCAGGCAGCGCAGTTCAAGTGTGGGTAAGCCCAATCGTCGCAACCTCTCTGCAAAGGAAAGTTCCCGTAAGCCCGGCAGACTCCTGGTGAAGTATCTTTGCACTGACTCAAGTAAATCAATATCACTCAGATGATAGGGGTACCAAACTGGGCTCGCATACTCAAGAAGTGGTCTAACATAGAGGTTAAAGGCCCAGACCCTGGTCGGATTGTCAGCCCTCGAGAAACACCGATTGATATATGAAGATGGTGGAAAGCCTGGGTAGTGATTTTCTTATGATGTGTTGATGATTTTAATCAGAAGAAAGCCCAACACCCAGGTCCTTTACATCACTCATCGTACCGAGTGCCCTACCATCTAGGAGGAAAGGAGATAATGCTGCAGAACGACCAACATGAAACTAAAAACACTTCTCCAATGAGAGCGGTAACTGCCAGAGTTTTGACCAATCCCAGACTGTATTTATGACGGCAGACAACCTGGCGTGGTTGGCAGAGTCTACCACTTCAGTGCCAGCCTTAACATCATCCGCAAACTTAAGTTTGAGGTCACCCTCAAAAGAAGAAGATGGTAAACGGTCCGAAACGAAGACCACGAATAAGAATGAACCCAGAACTGACCCGTGGGGAACCCCACTGGATGTCGAAAGGAAGGTGGAGAAGGTGCTTGCAATATGGACCCGTTGCTGGCGATCTCTCAGGAAGGCCCGCAACCAGTCCCACTCCGATTCCCCAAAACTCAAGTTTTGCCACCTACTTTGAGTGCACCACCGTCACAAAAGCACGTTTAAAGTCAAAGTAAACCACCTCAAATGGAGCCCCCACGTCGGAAGCAGAAGTCCATCGATCGAGGGCAAGAAGGAGTTGCAAAGTATTGGATCGATGGGGTAAGAAACCAAATTAGCTAGTATCTAAAAGACTGCGTGTTACAGTAATTCAGCATGGTGGTTCGTACCAAAGTCTCCATAACCTTGCAAACGACAGACGTCAGGGATATAGGACGATAATTCACAGTAAGTGAAGCATTACCATGCTTAAAGACCAGCACGATCGTTGCCTGCCTCCACATTTGCGAAATTTCTCCACACTCCATAGAAACCCTGAAGAGAATTGTTAGAGCAGGAGCAATCTCGTAGGCAATTTGCTTAAGGAAAAAATCTGAAAAACCATCCGGAGCCCTGTAGTGCCTTCAAGTATCCAGTATGGTGAACTGTACTAAATTACGGCCTTACCCGGTTTCAATATAGGGCCCAAACAGGGGCGGTAAGACACCATTATCAGGTATCCCGTTTGCTATGAAAATATTGTTTAAAGCAGTTGCCTTCTCATAATTATCCGAAATAAACCTATTATTTATTTGTAGTGAAGGGATGGACCTGCCAGTTCCAGTCATATTTTTATAATGCCTGAAAAGTGCTGACGTGTTTCTTTCCTCAATAATTGCTTAATCAAGTTTAGAGGTCCAAGCAGAATTTGCAGACTGATACTGAACCTTACATATGTCATATGACTCTTTGGACCCCGGCGTATGTGATTTCTTATACTTATGCCAAAGCTGAAGCTTTCTATGACCCAATAAACGAATCTCCCGTGGCAGAAAATTTGGTGATTTCTTTCGAAGTTGCGGCACAAGACGGCAAAAATTTACATTTTGGTTAATAAGATCAACGAAACAATCCCAAGTAGAATGGATACACCCAGAACGGTGTTGAAAGGAGCGCTTCCAATTAACCTTCTGGAGAAAGGATTGAAGTAAATTAAACTCTACCTCTCCGGCTTGTGTTTTAGTAACAAAAGAAAGAGAAGTTTTACGGTTTATCAAGAAGGTAACCATCGAGTAGTCACAAGAACCTGAATGGTCAATCATCCGAGTGTCATAGATGATACGGTCATTTTGGGTCAAGATAATGTCGAGTATATTAGTGCCCCGAGTAGGTGTCTCCACCAGCTGCAAAAAATCCAAGCTGGCACAAAAAATCAGCAAGGATACGATGCTGGTGAATAGTAGCTGTACTGGTGGACCAGTTTACTGAAGATAAGTTTACATCACCTAAAATAATATTTTGAAACGAGTTATGAAGAGTCCCCGTAGTAAAGCTGCATATATTTGAGATTGTCTCACAGCATAAACTATTCGGAACGTAGCATAAAATAAAGTTAAGACCACAGCCTGGTAAGCAGAAAGACAGTGCTTCAGATTGTGTCACGAAGTCACCCCCAACAGCTCCCAAGCCAGAACGATAGGCAACCAAGACCCCACCAGCATGCGACCCATGGTCCCTACGTAATACCGAATAAGGCTAGACCCCACCAATCATGGCATCGGTGACACTACAGTTCAACCAAGTTTCCACAACGAAAATCAAATCGTATTCAAGACTGGGAAGGATAGCATGGAAAGAAGAGAGGTTTTTCACCAGACTATGGGCATTCAATAGGATGCACCTAAGGTCAGATATAGGGCTAGGTGGTGATGACAGGGGTGGACGAGCAAACAGATGGGAGGAAAAGGTTTGTCCCATTACATTGGAGTATTTCCTCATGGTTTAGAACGTGCGCAATCTTCCCCACAAGGGTTAATTTTCCCTGTGCTGTCAGATGAAGGCTATCTCTATCCTGGAGCTGTCTATTGTTCCAAATTTTGTTATCAGTACTAGTAAAACTCATGTTTTCCTCAACACAGAGGTTTCGAAGAAGAGTGTTTGTATGTGAAACTGCACGGTCGTCCTCCGGTCTTCGTGAAAAAAATATCTAGGTGGTATGGCGATGAACGTGATTTTCGCTAGGTATTGGCCAGACCGAATCAGGTTAACAATTTCTGTAAGGTGGTGCACAACTCTGTTTGGCTGATCCGAGGAGATGTTATTTGATCCAAGGCACAGGATGTAATTTGCATCCTGTTTTACTTTGCCAAAATCGATGGTAGCTTACTAAAAATGTCCTCGAGCTTCCCACCAGGCCAGGTCCAAGAGTAGTAAGATAAGTGTACGCAGTACCATCACTTCCGGTCACGTGACCACCGCCGCCATCTTGGATTATGACGTCACTTCCGGTTTTTGACGTAAATTTCCGGTTTTTTAACGTCATTTCCGGCCTAAGAAGGTGTACGTACTAACACACCGGAAATGCCACCATCTTGGATCCGCCATATTGGATCTATGACGTCACAAACCGGAAATGACGTCAAAAACCGGAAATGACGTCAAAAAATGCATTTTTCACCCGGAAATGACGTCACAATTAAGTGTTTTACCCACCCAACATGATTTACCCTTCTTACCCCTATTTACCCCTCTATACCCTTCTCATATATTGAAAACCCAAGAAACTACTCGAAGGTATTAGATATCCTCCTCAAGTATTCGTTTTCACCAAAGAGAAATAGTCAATGAACATTAAATCGTTACGTCGTTCTTTTTGTGTCAAACGGTTTGCAGTTGAGTTGCACACACTATGTTCCTTTAAGCTCACTCGTACAAGAGCGACAACCAGTTTCCCCACATAATTAGCATTGAAAGTGAAACCTTCAGTCATGAGTCACGCACGAACAGAAGGGGAAAAAAAAAAGGAAAAACAACTTTGCTTATCAACAAAACCAGTTCGTGATCGTAAAATTAGACCTAGCGTGTCGTCTAACGTGTCTACAACGGAAGAAGAAAAAAACAAAAACTAGCTAGCCTTGAGTCATGTTTCAACTCGTCTACAAAATATGATCAAGTAAAAATAAAACTAGTCCATTATCTCAATTAAAGCTGAATTATAATAGAAAAAATGTCCAGTCCGTGCAAATTTTCTAAGTCCTACTTTACGAAAAAATTGGGCATGGATTTGTGGTAATTTCATTAAAAATACCTTCCTAACAGAGCTAGATAGGCTGTGTTTTCGCGCGGGTATGTGTTTGTATAGAGGAAGGGAGCGAATTCACCAACTTTCTAAAAGGTGGTGACAACCCTTCTGGACCATTTAGAAAATTTGGAAATTAAGGAAAGTACAAAAAAAAAATGGTCCAGGCACGCAATTAAGAAAAATGTCATTAAAAATTTTGAAGATGAAAAGCAAATTTTGAGCAAATTTGGAAAAGAATCAAATTTTGTAAAGTAAAATTACTGCTTAATGTTTCTGTAAAAAATAGTTTGTGTATGGAAAGGGGAGAGGGGGACTGTGGGACAATTTTTGTCCCTTGATTCAGTGCTGTACCAGGACGAGAAATACGTCTCTTTAACATTTCAGTGTTGTGTGCTTGATATCTTAAATAACTATCGATGGACCAGAAATTAGTTTTGGTCCATCGATAGTTATTTAAGATATCAAGCACACAACACTTCAATGTAAATTAGCCGCACTCTTCGTCCAGATACAGTTCACATATAAAATTTTATTCAAAAACACTGTTCAAAAATTCAAAAAAAAATCTTCTTCGACTACTTCATTAGGTAGAAATTCGACTCGTAACCTAAGAAACGAAAATAAAAAAAAAGTGGATTAATAAGAAAAGTAATTCAAAAGAAAAATAAACGTCTTACAAACAATAACAAATACACAAAACAAACGAACAAGCAGTAACATACCAATTGAACAAACCGTTAAAACAACTTCAGTGCTCATTTCTGCAACATAAATAATACCAAAATTAACACGAAATAAAACAAAATTACCATATAACATCAAATTGTCAATGTGGTTACTTACACTGTATTTCACCACTAGTGGGAGTTGGTCTCAAATTTTGTCTCGTTGTTCGTAAAATGGAGGATGAAAAACGTACGACTTTGCGAGTTGGTGGGTGATCAGTTGGAGGGGGAGGGAAGCTAAAACTAGTCTCCTTTCTAATACCTGTGGTCGTCGTTTCAAGTTCTGGGACAGGAGGAGGTGGTAAAACGAATGAGTCTTCCCTTGTCACTGGCAGAAATGAAGAATGCTGAGTACTGGGCATTGTTGGTGGATTTCGTGTGGGAAGAGGGGGTGACATAGGTCTTGTCGACAGTGCTACTAAGGGTATTTCATATCCATCAGGTCCCACAGTCGGAGACAGAGGAGCGTAACCTCCAGTAGATGGTTGGATATTGCGATTTGACTGCCACGGAACCAAACTACTCAATATCACATAAGCCATCAATCCACAGCACACCCCAAATACAAGAGCGAACACTATGTTGAGTGCAAGACTCACCATGGCTAACAGCTGAATGACTAACTCTCAAACCGAACCAAATGTTCGTCTTATTGTTTTAGATTCCTTTAACCAACCCTGCCAATCACACATCGTGTGAACTAAAATAGTCCCAAATGGACTTTGTGAAGACACCTACGTCACCAGTTATTGAGATGAGCCCATAGACAAAACAAAAATGTCACTTACCTTTAAGTGTTACACATCATGCAGTGTTTACACTCTAAACAGGCGGGGGCCGAGACGGGAGACCCATTGGCAAAGTGACGTGACACTGTAAGCAGACAGAACGAACAACAACAAAACGAAATACATCACAAACCCATAACGAAAATAAAAAGACACAAACAATACTTTCAAATTGAAAATAAAAATAATTGGAAAACTACCTCGAGCAGACGATGGTGTGCCTAATGGCGAATATCGTCTGCGCCGCCAATGATGCCTATAAATAAGAATTAAAGGTACACCATCAATAGAAAAGTTTATAAAAATTTTACCAAATTTTAATTTTAACCTGAAAATCAAGAAAAATACCTCTACGACGTCCCACATCGTTTGGGGCATTATTAGCCCCTCGTCGGGGACGAAACAATCGTCCCCATGCTACAAATAAAATAAAATAAAAAAATTATCACAAGTCCGCTACCATTTTAAAGGAACTAACTTCCTATTCCCTACTCACCATACATCTCAACACAAATTCGGTAAAAAATAGTTTGCATAACGCAGGGTGCGTCGGTACAACCATCTTGCCTAAACAGCAGTCAGCAGACAAATGAGACGCACGCTAACCGATATTCAGTTTCATACCAAGAGACCCTAGGGCATAATTTTCTGACTAGTTTCTCAAGTAGAAAAGAAAAGAGATCATGAAGGCGTGCACAAAACGAGGCCAACCAATTGTAGTTAAGCCTTCAGGGACGAAACATCCGCTTCTGACGTAGTAGACGGGAAAATAGACCATTTAGTTAAAAAAAAAACAAGGTTACCTGTTCCTATCTATGACGTCAGAAATGTAGAAATTGTTCCCTCCCACACAACACGTCAGAAGCGTAACAACCTTGTCAGAGCCAAATTTGACATACTTTCCCTGCTATAAAACCCCTCAGATCCGTGTAAAAATTGTCACAAACAAATTATCAAAAGGCCACTTCAGTCCTTCTTCACTGCTCTCCAGGTAAGTCAATACATTATTGCTCTTCTCTTAGCTCTTATTTATTAAAAATAAATTAGAACTTAGATCTAAAGCTATATTATTTTTGTTTACCCTTACCAGGTTTAAAAGGTATAGAAAATATGGGTGAATTTTACGAATTCATGAAATTACAATTTTACGATTTAGGAGGTGCGCACAAATTGTTAGTCACTGTCCCTGGTACGGGATTGTACGTTCATATCAGACGTTTCGAAATTAATTACCGACGAGGGAATAGTTCACCTTTTAAACGGGGTAAAAATATCACTACATGACTGGACTCGGTTTTATAACCGTTTAAGTGCGTGGCAATTTCTTTCAAATTTACCTCAAACTCTTTACCAGTCAGAAAACTTGAAAATATACGTCTCGTTTCCCATAGAGTACGTTACATCCCAAACACCAACTTATAACGGTTGTATCGTAATGTCGGAACTCCAAATTACGAATCTCGCACATGCAGTAAAACGAGTTTACGAGTGGTTATTTTCAAATCTTGACGTACATTTCCGTTTCAACGAAAAGTGATTTTCTTTTCTTTGTTCACAGAAAAAGAGCTCCAATGGGTGATTTTGTTTTAAATTTGGGTGGGAATTTATTATTGAAAATAAATTATTCCAAATTAACTGCTCAAATAACCAAATTTTCAGTCGTAGACGGCAGTTACGTAATTCACGAGAGCCAATTTTTCTTGGTATCTCTTCAAGAATGGCAGAAAATGGAACCGATGTTACCTCCTTTCGCGGAGGAAGGCCTCTTTAATCAATCAGGCACACCGACCCTACTGTACCTTTCGACCGAAGCATTAGTGACTCTTGACGACAACAAAGATTTTCTTTTCTTTTCTGATAATGGGTTAATAACTTTAACGGCTCAGCAGTTAAACGTCTTGAAAGAAAATATTGACCTCGATTTTGAATAAATTATTTTCTCAACGAACCTTTTTTTTTAATATTTACTTTCTTTTTTTCTAGCGAAATTTAGTGCGTTCTGTATGGCAAATCCTCTACTCCCCATAAAACCAAAACATTCGGTTCATCTTGGGAATAATTTCTTTGCTCAGGAGTCAGAATTTAACAATAGCCTTAAAGTCCATGTGAGACGTTATACAGTTAATCCTGTGGGATTCACGGCGATCGCATATGGTATTTCGTTAAGTCCCGAAGATTTCTACAATATTAGCGCTCTCTTTCCGAGCTGGTTACCGATTATTGAGCAAGAAAACCCACTCGCGGTTTTGATTGAGTCGTCAAAGTGCACGGTCACCTGTTACCATTCGCAAGCTTTGAACAAAACCATTGTGAATTTTGCCAATGCGTACAGGAAGTCCGTGGATTTGAACGTTGATCAATTTAAAGTCTTAATAGACTCAGTCGACCAGCTGTCGGAATGGATTCAACTCTTGTCGAATCAGAATTAAAAATTTTCAATAGAAAATTAGACTTTATCGTGACGTGTAATGCAGTCACGATCAACGGACTTTATTACATCAAGGAACTATCATTGGTCGGCCACGATTTAAAGCAACATCAAAATACCGAAATCGGTACTAGAATCAGACATCACTGAAAAGGAACGAAGAACTATTTCGTATTGTGAAAAGTTCATTTTACAACAAGAGTTGAAAAATGAGGCGCTAGACACTCCAATCTTCGTTATGACTAATGAAATCAAGCGGCTGCAATGTGTCTCCACTGGAACTGTGTTTTTTGTCAAGGGGGACAAAAAATTAAAAGAATACCTAGAGAAAAAAATGTAACGTAGCTTGCGAGGAACTGCCTACTAACACCCCATTGGCTCCCTCTTACTGTGAAATGGACAAATATCATTTCTGTCCTAATCACGTAGCCGCAGCTTGCAGCTTTTTTAAAGCAAAATTTTATTACAAATTCATTTCGTGGAACTAATTTTCAAAATTTTTCCCACCCATATTTAAATACCTCTCACCCGTCACCCAGTCATCAGAACGCACAACAACGAGCATGGACCAACACGTCTCCTCCCCGTCTCTTCACCGTCAATTGCGCAACATTTCGACGAGGGTGGGGGGGGGGAGATGAGGCTTAATGGCGCGTCGACAGCTTGGTCATTAGCGCCAACCTCAGTCACAGTGCAGTGGTCCGGGTTGCTACTGCACCACACATTACAGAGATATTATTCAAACCCCTAATCTAAATCTTGTCATACATCTGTACCTCCTGCAAAAATTGAAAAACACCGGACAGGAGGACAGACTTATCGCCCAATTGACGCACAATGTCATGCGGAAGATGGAAACGACGGCGAAAACCATCAAGATGGCAACAATCAACAAGGAAGTGCCGGACCGTAAATGGCCGCCGACACCAATAACAATCAGTAGGGTCAACCCCCCGCAAAAGGAAACAGTGAGTAAGTCGAGTGTGACCAATGCGCAAACGGGCCAACACCACCTCCTCACGGCGACTGCGGCGACACGCCGAGTGCCATTCCTCAACAGTGCCTTTAATAGCTCGTAATTTATTGCCGTCCTGTCCATCCCACGAGGCTTGCCAAAAAGCGTGTAACCTCAGACGCAGAGTTGGAAAAGCGTCCGAGGGAACAAGGCTGAAATCCCTTCCGAGAGGACCAGAAAGGGCCCCTTTTGCTGCAGAATCCGCTTGCTCATTTCCACCTATCCCAACATGGCCCGGAATCCATCAGAAAAGCACGGTTTTCCGCTGGCCAGGCAAGCGGGAAAGCAAAGCTTGGACACGTTGTGTCAAGGGGTTCCGAGGATTGTAATTCGCCAAGGACTCCAGGGCACTCATGGAATCGCTAAAGATAATGAAATGCGTGCCATGAAGGCCAAGGATCCATTCCACCGCCAAACCGAGAGCCAAAAGCTCTGCAGAAAACACAGAATAGCCTGATGGAAGGCGATGGGCAACCGTCACTCCCTTACAAACACAAGCACAAGCCACGCCAGCGTCTGACTTCGACCCATCAGTAAACAGCCGCTGATAACCGGCGTACTGAGAACACAGCCGCTGGAACTCCTGTAAGTACCTTGCTGGTAGAGTGGAACCCTTCGGGAGGGACGCCAGAGCGAAAATGAAAATGCCACTCGGGACAAGCTAAGGGGCCACTGCCATCCCCCCAAGCCTCAAGACGGTGGGCATTTCAAAGGCTATCTCCTGACAGGACTGCTGGAGCCTATCGCGGAAATCACCCTTACCCACCCTGCGTCTACCGACTCGCAAGTCTGGCCCAAAAACCATGGACCAAGCAGGACTGGATTCCACAGCACGTAAACGCACAGCATACTGAATGGCCAGCTTCCGCCGACGAATGGCCAAAGGTGGCTCCGAGGCCTCAGCATAGAGGCTGACCACTGGAGAAGTTCGAAATGCCCCAGTCGCCACTCGCAGGCCACTGTGATGCACAGAGTCCAACACCTGGAGAGTCGAGTCACTAGCCGAACCATACACCATGCACGCATAATCAAGTTTGCTGCGGACAAGGGCTCTGTAGAGGCGCAACATGGCAGTGCGATCGGCACCCCATGAAGTGCCCGACAGAACCCGCAAGATGTTAAGTGCCCGCAAAGACTTGTCTTTAAGTTGGCGCAAGTGTGGAAGCCAAGATAACCTGGAATCGAACACCAGACCCAGGAAACATGCCTGTGGGACAACAGGAATCTGCGCCTGCCCCAAGTACAGGCAAGGATCTGGGTGCAGTGTTCGTTGGCGGCAAAAGTGAATGCACACAGTCTTGTCCGGAGAAAACCGGAAACCATTACTGACCGCCTAGGTCTGGACTTTGTTAATCGCCAGCTGTAGCTGCCGCTCGCAGGTCTGCATGCGAGCTGCCCGAAAGCGCAGGTCGAAGTCATCGACAAACAATGACTGGGGAACACCAGCTTGCTGAGCAATGGGGTTGATCCCAATAGCAAACAAGATGACACTAAGAACACCTCCTTGAGGCACACCATTCTCCAAGACAAACGGGCGGGAAAGAGTCGCCCCGACACGAACACGAAAAGAACGGCCTGAGAGGTAGGCGGAAAGCAACAGTGGCATCTGTCCCCTCAAGCCACAGTTATAGAGATTACGGAGAATCCCATAACGCCAGGTCGTATCATAAGCCTTCTCCAAGTCAAAGAAAACCTGAACCAGATGTTGACGCAGGCGAAAAGCCTCCCTCACATCCGATTCAAGGGCAACCAGATGATCGATGGTTGACCGAAAACGTCGAAAGCCACACTGGGACGCAGATAAGAATCCGCGTGATTCCAGCACCCAGACCAACCTCTCACTGACCATCTGTTCCATAAGTTTACAGACACAGCTAGTCAGAGCGATTGGGCGATAACTGGAAGGAGCAGTAGGGTCTTTGCCCGGTCCACCGTCCAGCCCCACCGTCCAGCCACCACGACCAGCCGACTCCGGCATCGTCCGCCCGCCACAACCAGCCGATTCAACCGTCCACCCGATGGAGGGCACGTTACCCACTGAGCCACATCCAGAACTCCCCACTCCAGCTCAACAGCCGCCTACGCCGGCCGGGGAAAGCAAGTGCCGTTTCACACGTTGGCTCAAGCGTAGGAAACTCACGCCTAAGCAACCCAAGGTAGGCGAATTATACCATTGTTACGCCATTGTGAAACAATCAGCTCACGAACAGATAGATAAAGGGATGATGTATAATTGTCTGTCAATATTCGAACACGAATTTGATGTACAAGGGTTTTGCGTCGGTGCAACAACTGACGCGATTAACTGTTATTTACGTTTTTCAAGACCAGTCAACATGGACGTGGTGTTAGGATTAATGGCTACGGAATCGACGAATCCTACTCACAAGATAGTGCCTCTGTCTACCAAAACCAAGCAAAAAAACTATCTAACGAACATTTACGAAAAACGATCCTCACCCACTCGAAACGTTGCAGACTGCCGACCGTCATTTAGTGCCTTTTGACCTGCTCTTACCGAACTTTCTCGCAAAATATGCAAAAGCTCCGTTGGATTTAAGCGACGCCTTTTTAGTAAAGTACGCCGCAAACTTCCCTTACGTTGCGGCTCGAATCGCGAATGTAGAAGCTCAGTACTCGCCACCCAAAAACGAGATTGAAATGTAACTAAGTTGCTTAAATAAAAAAAAATTATTTGAGATGTAAAATACTATTTCATTTCCTAAACACCTACATCATTCTCTATTCCATGTAAGAAAAATTTAATATACAGTTCAAATTATTTTTTGTTAAAGGTACATCCCTCCTCCTATAAAAAGCCAGCCATCCATTACCGATCCCTCAAAACCAGTCATGGATTTGTCCCTAAAGCACCCCTCTAATCACTTAATAGTAGGTCCCTCAGGAACTGGAAAAACTGAATTAGTTTCTAAATTAATTTTAAATGCCGAAGAAGTGTTCTATCCCGTTCCGACATCCGTGACAATTTGCTACGGAGCATGGCAGATTGCTTACGAAACTTTAAAATCCAAGTGCAAACTTCCAATAACCTTTATACAGGGATTCGACAAAGATATTTACGAATCCGTGCCTTCGGGTGCATTACTTTGCTTGGACGATTTGGCGCATTGTTTAAAAATCGAATTACTAAATGATGCCTGGGTTAAAGGGGGACACCACCGTAATTTAACTCAAATATTAATAAGCCATAACTTGTATCAGAAAAATTTACGTACAGTCAACTTAAATACGCATTATTTCTACTTGTTCAAGAACGTACGTGACGTTCCTACATTACGTCACCTGGCGGTTCAAATGGGATACGCACCAGCAGTGCTGGAGCAAGAGGGGGGCGAAGGGGGCGACCGCCCCAGGCGCCAAAAGGGGAAAGGGCGCCTAAAATGGTGCCCCTCCCCTCCAAAACCAAAATTAAAAAAAAATTATACTTAATGCTCTTTTGGGGAAACCTAGCCTAAATACAAGGTCTAAATTAATTCGTGAGTTGCAGCAGTACTTTATGATAGAGGTACCGTCTGATTGCATTGGCAAGAAAACTCACAAGAACGTGAATTTGGTAACAAATACTTAATTTTCTACCCAGTATTTGGGATTTGTTCATATAAATGTTAAACCACTGAAAAAAGTAGGAGCAGACACAAATTGTGAACTTCACACAGCTGCCATGTTGAAAAACAATTATGGCAGCTGAAGTCCACAATTTGTGGCAGCTCCCACAAAGCTTTTAATGTTTTTATTGTGAACAAGACCCAAATTCCGGGCCGAAAATTAAATATTTCTTGCCAAATTTATATTCTTGTTAGTTTTCTTGCCAGTCAGAGAGCATCTCTATCTTAAACTAAATACATTTGTAATCTTTTAAATGTAGACAAATATTTTTTGTTTCATGCCTACGTACATGTCATATTCGTGTGTTTTCAGTGTGTTGGCATTATAAATCTCTGTGGCACCGTGATGGGTTTATTAATTTTGGGTATATTTGGGAAGAGGCGAAGGTTACAATCTGCTATCTAATGGCGATAAAGCGCGGCGCTCAATGAGCTACTGGCCCCAGGCGCTCAAACGCCTTGCTCCGGCACTGCGCACCAGCCTTTTTAGTTAGCATATATAAGGCAGCTACGACGGACGGTCGCGGGTATTTGTTCTTAGATCTTCGACCCGATACGCCGGACCAATTACGTTTCAGAGGCGATTTGTTCAAAACACCTCTCGTTGTTTACATGCCCAAGAATGTCTAAGCAGCGAGTCAAAGACTATCTACCCGTGTTAGCTCTGCTTTCGTCCCGTAAAGTCAAGCCGCACGTGAAAAAAACTCTAATAGCTTGCGCAAATATCCAAGATATAATTTGTTCCGTCGCCCTTAATATTCTCAGAGGAAATTTCCCGTTAAATCAAGCTCTAAAGTCCAAACTGAGGAGATACAAGAAAACTCTGCTCGCAATTTCAACAAAAAACTGTTCACGTGCTAAGAAAACTAAAAACATTACTAAACTCCAAACAGGCGGCTTTTTCCCATTATTAGCTCCGCTCCTGGGCGCCGTCGCAGCACCTTTAATAGACGCAGTGAGTGGAATATTTGCCAGATAAACAAAACTAACCTAAACAAACTATGTTTCGACGCATGCAACTAGTGCCTATCGCGGACGAGTCTGCCTCGCTCGCTGCGGCTGCCGGTGTTGGACCTCCAACCGTCGCCCCGGGTCCCAACGTCTTGACCAAATCACCTTACGTTCGTCCGTTGGGTAATCTAGACGTTGCCATGCGCGAAGTACTGTCAAACCGTGACATTGACGATTTTTCCAAAGCCAAATTGTACACTCAAACGCTCCAACGTTTTCTAGATATTAACGAAAAATACGTGTCGGAGCCCTTACGCGTGTTAATGTCCTCGATGGGTGCGGCGACCACACCAGCCAGCTCGCCCGCACCAACGACGCAACAGACAGCCACACCGACCGTTAGCAGCACTAGCGTGTTCCCAGCATCCAGTGTAAGTCCTAGCACGTTCCCTACCGCTAGCGCGGTAGGGGGCGTACCCCCCACCCCCAGCCCCACGGGTGCAGCGGCGCGGCGTAAGCCGCGCGGGAGGGAGGCAGCAGCAGCAGTGAGCGCGGCAGCGCCGCAAACGTCAGTAGTCGACTGGAGCGATATGGATGATGAAGGAACCAAAGCTGACGTTGATAGTAGCGGGGAAAAAGCTCTCGTTGCCGCTCTCCCTTACGACGAACCTACTAAAAAGGATCCTAATGTGTTTTGGGTACCTGACAAATACAGAGGTCGTATAAGGAAATTTTTAGAAGAAGGCAAAGTGCTCTACGATACGATGGGACAAATCGTGGATCATGAAACTGGTTTAGCTATCCCCGGTTCGAACGTAGTTCAGCTGATTTACGGACAAATTTCTGATAATAAATCATTCAGAGAGAAGATGATGCATGCTCCGGGCTGGTCGGTCGTTTCCAGTTTAATTCCCCGGAAGAGTTACTTACGCAGATCCTCCGGTATAATACTACCTACACCCCCTCCCCTCGTCAGTTTATTACGTTCTTCAACGGACGATGAGCAAATGGCCCGGGGCGCCGTCGGCGGGCGCAGCAGTAAAAGTGAAAAAAGGCAATCGTCATGGTCGAGCGAGTTTTTTTAATCACATACTAAACACCCATTATTACGATCCTAAGAGTTCCGGTAGCCTGGGGGGTGCGAGACGGCTTCATAAGCAAGCCTCACTCGTCGATCGAAGAATCACGCTCGCTTTTGTTAAACGATGGCTACAATCTCAGGACACGTATACATTATTTAAGCCAGTGACCAGGTCATTTGAACGAAACCGGATCAGAGTGAAGAACGAGAGAGACACAATTTCGGCCGATTTAGCTGACGTGTCCAACCTCGCGGTGCATAATGACAACTATAATTTTTTATTGGTCGTAATTAATGCCTTCTCGAAGTACTTGTGGGTTCGCCCAATTAAAAGAAAAGATGCAATTTCAGTTTCAACAGCATTACGTGATATTTTGCTCGATCCACGTGCCTCGAACGTGGAGTTTTTTACCAGATTCCGGGAGTGAGTTCCAAAACAGAGCCGTAGGACAGCTGCTACGTCAGCACAACATCAAACAGTATACTACACGCAACGAAGAAATTAAATCGAGTATCAGCGAAAGAGTGACACTCACGCTCCGTGGTCGTATTTACATAAAAACAATACGATGAGATTTATCGACGTACTTCAAGACATTGTTGAATCCTACAACAATAGTTATCATCGCAGCATTAAAATGAAGCCCACTCAGGTTAACGAATCTAATACCGGTGAAGTTTTCGTTAATCTTTACGGAGGTGGAGGGTTCCGAACCGGCTTTGAAAACGCACATTTTCACACGTGGCTACCATCCAAGATGGACTCAAGAAGTTGCCTACGTCAGTGGTAAAAATCTCAAACATCCCATTACGACCTATACCGTTAAAGACTGGCACGGCGAACCGATTATCGGTACTTTTTACAAGCAAGAATTACAAAAAGTAGCCGAGCCTACATCTTATAAAATTGAAACTGTGCTGAGAACACGCAGGAAACGAGGAGGCGGGACCGAGTATTTGGTTAAATGGGAGGGTTATCCAAAGTCCTTTAACACTTGGGTTTCAGACCTAGAACAGTTAAGATGAGTGAGGATATATTTTTAACCCTCCCTAGTAATTCTTCTATGGATATTTTTCCGTATAATACGCTTCAAAAATACATCACTCGGTTGTCAGCACCTTTAAATCTGTCCCGTGACTACGAAGTGGCTTTGTGCGAAATTTCGTTTCCAAATAACATAAATCAAGATTCTGCAATTATTTTAAAAAGTGCTGACGAGGAAGCACGGCTCTTGGAGTACAGCTTTACAGAGAGGAAGGAAAGATTGTTGGAGGGAGGTCATTTGAGTCCTATCGAAAGCACCGCAATTTTACCTTCAACTAAGGGCACGAAACGATACTCTAGTTACAAGGAATTAATGAACCGTATCAATCTCGACATTCAAGACTTAAAAAAACAATTGCCCGACGGCGATCATATGAAGACTTCCGAGGACCCGCGCATCTTGTACGACGAAAGTACACACACGTTCAATATTCGTAATTACGAAGGCGAAGAAACGTACGTCAGGCTTTATTTGGGTCCTAAATTAGCTTCTCGTTTTGGCTTCCCAAAATTTGAAATGCTTCCAGATGTTGTGGAACACTCCGTTGAAACTTTGGTGCCAGTCATGGAAACGACTAATACTCCCGTG
Organism: Lithobius niger; assembly: GCA_023313725.1. Taxonomy (NCBI): domain Eukaryota; kingdom Metazoa; phylum Arthropoda; class Chilopoda; order Lithobiomorpha; family Lithobiidae; genus Lithobius; species Lithobius niger. Next base: position 23,175 of record JAHWFP010253080.1, read on the forward strand.
GACAGTATATACGTGTACACAGATCTAATCCAAGCTAATCACGTGGGTGACTACAAAGTTCCCTTATTGAGAATCGTACCGGTTCGTGGTCAACCGGGGGAAGTTTGCAACATTGAGTTTAATAGGTTGTACTATTTTCCTATTCAAAAAGAAAGTTTTCAATTTATTGAAATTTTGTTAACTGATGATTCTGGGAGACCTATAGAATTCGGTGATTATGGGAGGACGGTGGTTGTCTTGCATCTTCGTAAAAAAAAGCTTTTCGTAGACTATAAGTAAGCTCGCGCTCCCCCCCTCCCCCGCACACATCGATCGTACATCATGAGAGGCACGTGTCCTTACACGCAGTACTACCTAGACCAGGCGGGTGGGGGTATACCCGTGTACTACGGTCGTCACGGAGCCCAAACCGGAAACGGATTGGGGTCAATTTTATCTAGCTTAGAAAGAATGGCTATGCCATTTTTAAAGGGGATAGGCAGCTTCCTCGGACGAACGGCTCTCTCTACTGGCGTCGGTATAGGCTCCGACGTGCTGGGAGGCAAGACTTGGAAAGATGCTTCGCGTGACAGGTTTACGGAAGCTGGACGTGACGTCATGAGCGAAGTTGGAAGAAGATTGCAACAACGAGGGAGTGGTCGTAAGCGTAAAAGAAAAGCTTCAAAAACTAAACCTAAGTGTTGTAAAAAACGAAAAAAGAAAGGGTCGAAGCCTAAAACCATTCTAGATTAAGCCAACCTATATAACTACCTGTCTTTCCCCCTTCGGTGTCATTTTACGTCAGGAGGGTCAGTATGGCGTACCTTCACCCAAATTCGTGCGAATGTCTGCTGAATAATTTAGATTTGTTCAGCGTCAGCCCCTTTCAGTTATCGATTCAAAAAACTAAAATGGTAGAGTATAGACCCGTCGCTACGATAGGAGCTAATCAAGTAATCGATTTTTTGGTTCCGGGATCCGACGATTACATCGATATATCACAAACGTTAATTTACATGCGTGTAAAAGTTGTAAAATCGAGGGATGGTTCGGCCTATACGGCGGACGAAAGTAAACTGATGGGGCCCGTCGATTTGTTGTTGCACGGACTTTTTTCTCAAGTTGACATCAGTCTGAACGGTAAACTGGCTACTGGTACCAACGACCATTACGGATACAAAGCATTCATGAAGACTATTTTGAGTTACGGTAGTGAAGCAAAAAAGACGCAGTTGGAATCCTCACTTTTTGCACCCTATGCTACGCGACAGAACAGAACGGCGAGTGGGGCTGAGCTAGATCTGATAGGACGAGTCAGTCACGATTTAGTGAACCAGTCACGACTTCTGCTAAATAATACAGAACTGAAATTCAGATTCGTGCCTCAACGAGCAGAATTCTGCATGTATTTAAACGCCGCAGGTATAACCGCCGCCCTCTCGCCCGTCATCGTTCCGTTAGATGCGGCCCTCTATATTCGCAAGGTTACCCCTTCCCCCTCTATTCTACTAGCTCACGCCAGAATGCTCAGTACAGTTTCCTCGGCAAAATATCCTTACAGAAAAACTGATTTTAAGAGTCACACTTTGTTACGAGGTACACGCAGCGCGACGATCGACAATATTTTCAACGGTGACGTTCCTAGTCGAGTTACTATAGGATTAGTTAAACATGCAGCCTTCAATGGGGTTTATTCAAACGACCCCTTTTTCTTCGAACATTTTGGTTTGACTTCGTTAGCTCTGTCGGTCGACGGGGTGATGCACAACTCGAAACCTCTAACTTGTGATTTTGGCAATAATAAATATGTGCAAGCTTACATGTCGCTGTACGAAGGACTAGGAATACAGTACCACAATACTGGCGTGGACATATCTTACGCCGATTACAAGTCGACTGGGAAGACATTGTTTTGCTTCGATTTGACAGCCGACGGAAACTCGAACGATCCTACTCACGTGTCTTTAGTTAACAATGGCATTGTGCGTGTCGACTTGAAATTTTCTACTGACTTGGCTCAAAACGTCACGGTTGTGTTTTTGGGTGAAAAAGAAGCTTTGTTGGAAATTGACGAAAAACGAAACGTACTCTCTACAGAATGAATACGAAACAAATAGACGATATATTGCGTCCGTTGTGTAGTGATTTTCAAGGTGTGTTCCCTTCTAATCATATTCCGGAAGGGAACGGTTGGTCCGTTATTAATCTCGACAAATGTGACAAGCCTGGCAGTCATTGGGTGGTTTTGGGTGACTGCGAGTACTTTGATAGTTTTGGATTGT
>JAHWFP010253081.1:4541-18158 GCA_023313725.1 Lithobius niger
CATTTCTTTCCCTTTCTATTTGGAATAAATTTCTTCTTTATTACTACTATTATTATAAAGTTGGCATGCATATTAGGCACAAGTAAGTGATGTAAGTGATGTTGAACCCATTTCTTTCCCTTTCTATTTGGAATAATTTCTTCTTTATTACTACTATTATTATAAAGTTGGCATGCATATTAGACACAAGTAAGTGATGTTGAACCCATTTCTTTCCCTTTCTATTTGGAATAATTTCTTCTTTATTACTACTATTATTATAAAGTAAGCACGCATATTAGGCACAAGTCGTGAAGCGCACCATTGTTATTCACCTTTCAAAAAGAGTAAGCAATTGCTTGAATGAAAGAGCGAGGGATAGCTGGAGGGAGCGCGAGATCAACCAGCATGCTATTTCGGGTAGAGCATAGTTAGCTAGCTGGCCAAATGAAGTTTGATGGATTTTAGCAGTCAAGCTAATAATATTCTACGAAGCAGATGGCCAATGAATCCATCTGCCATAAATTGGGACGTTTACAAGGAACAAAGCTTGAATTTGTACCCCTATAATTAAACTTGCTGTTGAGTTCAAAGCTTTAATAGTTTTATATCTAACTGGTAACATCCAGTTTGGGTCCAGTGGACATAACACTAATTTATTCATGCTAACTGTTGAGTTAAGTTGTTTTCAGTTTTTCCAAATTTACACCAAGCATAGTGCATTACCTCTCATGGGACGGTAAATAATTAACTAGTTGTTAATGACTAACGTTTTAGGTGTCAGATTCGACAGGCGTCTTGGTCCCAGCTTACATTTCTAGCTTACCCGGGTTCGATCCTAGTAAAGGGAAGTGCTGTGTAGCCAGTTAGATGATACCTTAGCTCATGGGTTCTTAGTATTGAGACTTGTTTCAGTTCAGCATGGCATCAGCAGCTGTCTGCTGACGCGGCCTTTTATAGATTTATTCAGGGGTGCTTCCCTGGTGGGGAAAAACCACAACCTAATACATGGGGCCTGGTGGCCAGTAAGGAGACGTTGCCAGAGGTGTGCTTTCTTAGGGAAAGCTCACTGGCGACTTCAAACACTCCAGTCGCCCGCACTAAATTGTGAGGGTGCTCACAATAATAAATGCTACGAAATTATAGAGTGTTGTTTAAAACTTACAACTGACAAACCCATTCCCCCACACATATCATCAACGTCCAACTTATTTTTCACTTTACATTCAAATGCAACACTTGTTAGAAATATTTTCGTTTCAAAATATACAGCTCTTTTTTTTGTTTAAAACAAATTACCCAAAACTTAACCAGCAAGTTTCTCACCTTATTGTATAACCACAGATATTAACAATATAACTAAAGCTTTTTAGTTTTTAACCACAAAACTACAGCTTTCAGTATCCATTCTAATTTACAACATGCAGTTTGTTTTCCGACTCCAGAAGAAAAAAAAATTCGCACATCGTATTTACATAAAATAAAATGGCTGCTCTCATGATATCCTGATTCTTCCCCCTTTACAAATTGAACCTGAATGGTGCTTTGTGCACATGCACAGATTTCCGCAATGGGAGCTCGGTTCATGTTGAAGAACTGTTCGAGGCTTGCCGGGAAGTTTGACTCACCCGAAGGTTAGATATGATAGTCGGGGGCGTGCTTTGTCTTAGTGTCACACCTCATGAAGCTGTCACCTCAGGTGAATGTAATGGAGGGCAATCTGTGTCGGTAAATAATGTGGACGGACGAATTTCTTTTTGTGGTGTTAAAACAGGAATCGTTTGTCTTCTTAGGACGGCCAAATCTTTATTTTAGAACTCTCAGATGTGTTAGGATGTTTAATCAGTGTTTTGATTTTCTGTGCACCGGCTTGTTGTGCACGGTTCTGCAATCCAGCTTGTGGTACAAGAATTGCCATCGTCACTTCCTTAGTTGGTGACGTAACTTCCTTGGAAATCTCATCATCCTGCAAAACATACGGTTTTAAATGGGCAATGTGTTTTCTGACTAAACGGCCTCCACCAACATCGACTTGGAAACGAAACGTGATTTCGTATCCTCTGATTTTATTATTCCAGTTTGCCATCGATCTTTGGCACTGGGTCTCGTGTCTTATGCCTCGTGTCTCCTGGCTCGCGTCTTGTTTTCTTAAGCATGGATTCTTGACTCATTTTGACATTGTCGTCAGTTGACAGAACCATTATAGACAACCTGGTGCGAATGATTTGCTTGAACATTAAGTAAGGACGTGTCATTTTTGTTGTAGAATGCGGAATATTTCTCGACTGTATCAGATAATTATTTAATGCCATTTCTACAGTTAGATCTGGTTTACTCGCTTTTAGGGAGCGTTTCATACTTTTAACTTGTGATTCAGCTTGACCATTTTCTGCCGGTCAGTAATGAATAATTTCCATATGCTTTATGCCACTCTTTTTCAAGAAATGTTGAAATTAAAAACTACAGAACTAGGGTCGTTATCGCTGACGATATAGTGTGCTATTCCAAATAATCCAAAGATTACACACAAATGTACGATGACACTTGCGTTGATGCTTTTACACATTAGTTTAACAAATGGATATTTTGAATTAACTATGTTACCTACAAAAACTACTAGAAGGAACCGTTTATCAATTCTATCCAAGCAATACTCTTACCCAGTACACAAATTGAAAAGGATAGACTGTGATGCCATTTCATTTGAAAACATGTTACCCAGTTGGCTCAAGAAATACAGTGGTATTGTTTTGGACCTCCAAGACCCGTTTTTGTTAAAACATGCACATTTAAATCAATACATTCACGCAAGATTAATTTCCATTTACATACAGCCAGCTCTGATGTAAAATGTGAATAAATCTTGTTCTCATTGTATATGTTTTTTATTTCTTTACATACACATTAATATATGTTCTAATCTACGTCTGTGAATGAGGTTCTAGTAAGTATTGTTTTTAAGGCCTGTATTGATTTACACATTAATAATTAATTGTAAGCTCTCTCTGTAAGTGGAGCATATGGGAGGTAGGGGTGACATTCAGTTATGGACGTACGCCTATTACATCCTAGTAATTGGATTTTTTCTGGCCCTACATTCACCGGGAATCAGCAATAGTACAATTAATACAAAGTTCTCAAGAAATCGTTAATCCTCTACCAAAATCAACAGTATATTGTTACGGGGAATACCAGTCCCAGTTTGTTGAACTGAAAATACTAAGTCCAGTACCAATTTCATTTCAAGAGGGTTTTAATCGAGAAATATACGACTCTTGTTCCGGAGGATTGTATGTTAATTTGTGATGATGTCATACATACAATACCCATGGCTATACCTACTAAACGGTAAAAGGAACTCATCACAGAAATATTTCATTAGTGTATGTAGTGAATAATATTTTTCAGAAGTTGCTCAGAACAGCATTTTCAAATATTCAATTTTTTTTTCAAATCCTGCTGGGATTTAAATCGAATTAAAGTTTTCGGAAACCTCCTATCTGTTGGACCAAAATTTATAATAAGTATGCACAAGGAAGCAACTCAAAAACCCTACGATTTTGTATTTATAGATTCATATCCCTCTACTCCCGAGCATTTATGTTTCCGAACCAATATATTTCAACAACCTATAACAGTGTTTGTGCCCAAAGTTGCCTAATCAAGTGATACAAACAGTTCAAGATTATATACCAGTATTAGCGTTGTTTCATTCGAATAATATCAAACCACGTGTAAAGAACACTCTATGAGAGTGTCCAAAAATTAAAGATATCATTTGCCTTTGTTCTCTGAAACTTCTCAAATGTCGTTCCCTGTTAAAGGATTCTCAGAAAAAGCAGTTGAAGAAATACAAGAAAACATTGATAGAATTATCTACTAAAACTTGCTTTTGTAAGAAGAAACAATGTAAATTGTTTAAAACACAATCTGGGGGATTCCTCTGAGCTCTACTCGGTCCCGTATTTGGCAGATTAGGAGATCCTATTACCAACGCAATCGGTGGTCTTTTTGGCACAAATAGTGAAGTTCATGCGAATGCAGTTAATACCCGTTTGTGGTAGTGCTCCCACTGCTCAGCCGTCGCAACCTACTAAATCACTTTTCAGTCGTCCTCTATCGAGACTAGATGTTTCAAGGAGGGAGGTGTTAGCTAACGACAAGTACGACGACTACCAGAAAGCGAAGCCTTACACGCAGACCCTCCAGCGATATTTAGATGTGAATAAAAAATATTTAGATGCATCAAAAGGTAATTTATCATTGTTAACTGGTGCCATGCCAGATTCGCTGTGCTGCATGTCTACCACTGCGCTCCCCAAGAGCGCTTCGGACATCACCGTTAAGACGGAAACATTCAATAGCAATTTACTCCAATCAGATAGTACCATATCTTTTGAAAATGGAGGTGGTTACGTCGCGGATTTCGACAATGTACCTAAAAAATAGAGGGGTAGCAATTTCACTTTTTCTAAATAGTGGTATAGTAAATTTCGACAATGGTGACAATTGGTAAATAGTGATGGAGAAATCGTTCCGGGCAGTGACGTAGTCAAATAAGTACTGGGACGAATTACTGATAATAAATGCTACCGAGCCAATATGAGACACGCTCCAGGTATGGATATAATGAGACGTAAGATTATAGACGTATAACGGAAACTTACCCAATAGGATCAGAATTGAAGACAAGAAACACCTACTACCGATTCGTTAGTTGATTTGGATTTAATCGATCTGCATGACGAACGGATCTCACTCAAGTGGTACCATGAGCTGCTCCTCGAAGCACCAACAGAACACGCCTCAACCTCGTGAGGGAGCAACTTCCACTAACGACGTACGTCAGTGTTTAGAAAAAATGTATTGTGATCCGGCTTCACCCAGTTCATTCGGTGGAATATCTACAGCCGTTAAAGCAACCGGACATTCAGTTCTTTTAGATGTAATTAAACAATGGTTGTCTGGTGAAGAAACGTACACGCTCTTCAAACCTGTAGTTCACGAAGTCCAACGTAATATAATACGTACCAGTGGGCGTTTTGACATGATATCGGCTGACTCAGCCAGCGTATCGAATTTAGCTGAGTTTAATTATGGTGTGAATTGGTTGTTGGCAGTTACCGATGTTTTAACGAAACGTGATGAAGTTGTGTCTTTAAAATGCAAGGATGGAATTAGTATTTCTACAGCTTTAAAGGGATCCTTCAGTGAAATTCCTAAAGTAAGATTTTTTTTAGTGATAAAGAGTCAGACTTCCGGAATTCCCACTTGCCAAAGGTTATGCAGCAGTATGGGATTAACCAGTACAACACTGAAAATGAAGATATAAAGGCTAGTGCGGTCGAAAGATATTTTAAGAATTTAAGATCAGTTATGTAGTGTTACATGCACGCGAAGAACACCAAATGATACATCGACATACTACCTTCGTTCATTTCTGCTTACAATAAGTCCTATCTAATAAGCAAAGAATGAGCCCAAACAGGGTCGACGACCAAAATAAAGAGCAAGTGTTTGTGACTTTGTATGGATCTGGATTTTTGGTAGGAGATGCATGAGGATGAGTAAGAAGAAACACTTTTTTAATAAATAAGGATACGAAGCAAATTGGACTGGTGAAATAGTGTATACATTAAAAATAAAAGTAAAAAAAATCTGATGCCCACCTATAAAGCGCGAGATTACGACGGGAATGATATAATGGGTACATTCTACAAACAAGAATTGTAGAAAGTGGTTGCTCCCGAGACCTACATTGAAAGTGTACTTAAAACCTGAAAACATGCGGGTCGTACTGAATACTTCGTTATGAGGCTTCATGCACATCATCATTTAATAGTTGGGTCACGGACCTAGTTAACACGTAATGGCTTACGGAATATACCTTACTATGCCTTCTAATAGTAGCATGGAAATGTTTCCTAATAATACTTTACAACATTATATAACATGTTTATTATCGTCTCTAGAGCTTGATTCCAGTTACAAGGTTGCGCTGGCGCAGATTTCACTTCCAAATTCCTTCAGTCAAAATAGCACGATCATCTTACGTACTCACCGAGATGAGGCCAGGTTATTATTGATGGACTATAGACTGCCTGGAGAGGGAGAACTGGCAGAAGAAAAGAATTTGTCCCTGGAAGAAAAAGCTAAAATTGCTAGTTCATTAAAACCTTGTGATGAGAACTACATTTTGTTGTGTACTCCAGGCGAAAAAAAGTGTACGATTTGATGACCACCATTAATGCTGAAATCGAGACTTTTCGTGCCAAATATAAAGATGGTAACAGTCACATGAAACATGCAGCTAATGACGGGTTACCTAATACTGATTATGACAAATGTACACATACTAATTCTTTGAATAATAATGTTAATGAAGACTATTACTTGAGGCGTCCTACTCTAGCCGTGAGATTTGCCTTCTACTCCGATCAGTTCCCGAACCTACAGGATAAGGAAGAGCCCTCCGTTCATACCACATTTCCCGTCAAGGAAAAAACCAACACAGCTGTTCAATCTGTTTACATATATCCTAATATAATTCAGCATCAGTTAGTGGGGGATTCTCAAGTACCAATGTTGAGAATATCATCCATTCAAGTCAAAACAGGCAAAGTGACGGATGTCGAATTTAGAATACTGCATTACTTTCCATTACAAATGTTTTTGTTTCGCTATACAGAGATAGGCCTTTCGTGATGACACTGAAGGCCCATCAAATCTGCTAGTTATTGCAGAATTATTTGTGTGCTGCACTTTCGTCACGTACAATGTTGAAGCAATTATGTATAAATACGCTATCACGCTTCCACCCCTTCTTACTCGTCATCATGAAGAGGTGTCCGTACAGTGATTACTACGTAAATCAGGCGAGAGGGGGCATTCCCGTTTATTTCGGTGATATGAGTCAAAGAGGACACGGTTTTGGGTCGGTCCTGAGTTTCCTGGGATTCATAACCTTCCCCTTCGTAAAGGGAATAGGTTTGTATTTGGGCCGTACCAAATGAACCTGAACAAATGATGTACTAAAAAGTGGTATTATAATAAAATGCCATTACAAACTTGGTACGGTACTGTATGCGGACGTTATTGTATTTATTGCATAATAATGCGATGTTAGGGCCAATCTGCTGCTACTGTTATTAAACGACTCGCTTCGCTCGAACAGTCGGATCGCTTTGTATTCAATTTTGTATTGGCTTTGAAATAATGTATTCTTTATTGTGTATAAATACTCTCGCAACACACGCATGTGTCCTGTGTTTCTTTGCTTTTTAGTTGGATGGTGTTTTGGTGAGGATGGCATTTCTGTGTGATCGGTGCAGATGATCACACAGCGCAAGACGTCACTTGGACAGACACCTGAGAGCTGCACATAATGAAATTCGTTTATGGTCTACGTTTTACAAATAGATGATATAAGATTGCATATGCCCATTTACTTATGCAGTACAACATGTCATTTGGTATCATCTATCGATGTAAGGGAAGATTCTACATCAGCTGGATAAATTTCATAGACGAGGATCGGCTTGGGGTGGTTGTTAATATTGAACGGTTTGATGTTCACGTGGGTCGGTACATAACTCATACCGGTGGGTGTGGATTGGTTGTACCAGGAGCGCATTATATACACGTCCTCTTATATTTATGCTACCCCTGGTATAAGGATCAATGAATCCTTATAAACTAAAAAGGCTATCATTAATGTAAAGTGTTCAGTTAATATGTGTTTTTTTTATTCTGTTATTAACTAGTTTGCATCCTGCTGCTGATCACGTTAATAGAGTAAGTTATTACACGCCTTACCTTAATGATCAGGACTTGAGTGGTATATCATTTCCGACTCCTATCAACGAAATTACTAGATTCGAAAACCAGAAGAACCTCTCAATTATTGTATATGGTTATGAGGATAAAAAAGTCTTCCTACTACATATCAGTAAATGCACTGGATGTTTGGAAGTAAAGTTATTCCTCGTTGAAGGTAGACATAACTGTCTGATTATGCATTTCAATAGATTGGTTAGTACAAGATTGAGCTGTCTGCCCCTATTGTATTGGTTCATTTCGTTCAAAATTGTTATCAGATAATCATTTGTTGTTGTGTAAAACGATGAGACCTCAGTGTGTTGAAATGCCAGATAATCCTATCATGTCGTTGACTAGACATGACCGTCAGCTCCCTTACCCATTTGTATTGTATGCTGATTTTGAGTCTGTTTTAGCTAAGTTACATACTTGTAAACCTCACCCTACGTGCTACTTTACATATAAGACACATTTGCACTGACCTTGTGGCTATGCTTATGTACTCGTAGGATATGATGGTAAGGTGCATGCAAAACATTTGTATCGAGGTGAAGATTGCGTAACCGACTTGCTTGATAATCTTTTGTTAGTTTGGGAGTATGTTAGCGAATTCAAGCATCGTTTCGTACCTTTGAAAATCACAGATGATGTACTGGACGACTGTGGTGCTGCTACACATTGTCACATTTGTGAAAAGATATTCACACCCATTGATCTTAGGGTTAGAGACCATTGCCATATTACCGGCAATTTTACAGGAGCTGCACATCAGAAATGTAATTTATATTATAAGTTCAATATGTACTACCTGTCAACATTTCTGCGGTTGGTGTTCCGTTGGTGTTACGTTTTAGAACCAATATTGAAGTCTTTTTTACACCATACTGCGTCGCTGTGCAGCCGCGAACAGCCAGTCTGCAGTGTTGCCAGATAGGAAGTACGGTTTGTCTGGGAAAACAACCCCAAAAAGTCTGGATTTCATCCCAAAAGTCTGGAGATTCTCACCATAACGCTAATTTTACAATTTTGATAGTATAAAGCACTGAATTTTGACCTTGAAGACGGACCTTTTTTGTGTGTGAAACCAAATAAATAAAAACCGTTAGTTTTTTAACTATAAACAAAATTTTTTTAAATGATGCTGACATGCAGCAACGTCTGGTATCGGCATCGCTAATGTCATGTAGCGGTATTGTAAGTAGCATGAGAATGTCCGATTCTGCTGTACGTGGCGCCACTAGTCATACACTTCAACACTTACCAGCAGCGCAGTCTGCGCAGATGCAAAACAACGTCACTGGCCTACACATTGGTTAGCAACATTGAAACCAAAATTCTTCATACATTCAAATAATTGCAGGTCAGTTAAAAGTCTGGATATTTTAGCTAATTTTAAGCAAAAGTCTGGATGTCTGGGATACTGTCAAAAAGTCTGGAGAAATCCGGACATGTCTGGGTATCTGGCAACGCTGTCAGTTTGGTTAGGGCTTTACACTTCAGACAAAGCCTGGCTCAATATTTCGTCTTCGTCGTCATTGAATAATTGGTCAATGCCCTAACGAAACAATGATTTTGGCCATCATAAAAATTCCAAAGAACAGAAAACAAAGCGCAGGGAAATCGAAGGGACTAACACTCGGTTACAACAATAGACGAGTGCGTGAATACATGGATATGCGTGTGCTGTTTCATTGTTGCTATTCTTATTTTACCTTACTTTATTTCAGAGCTTCCAGGCCCGCGAATCCATTCCCTCTTAACTTAAAAACTATACCTAACCTACTTAACACCCAAGCCTAACAAACAGCACAACCTTTACCACCTGCTCACCCTGCTATGCTTCCCTCCGTTGTAACAATGAAAAGTCAGGCCGTGCTAAACTAATTTCAGTACCATAATGGCTGTAAAAATACACGATAAAACGTCGAAAACAGCACGTTAGTATGATAATAAGAAACTTACAGCCATCCTTTTTTCAACAATGGGATACAGTAAGTGATTTATTGGATAATTTTTACGTACTCGGACCAGAACATCCTCGTACGTAAAAACTAATCAATAAATCACATTACTGTATCCCATTGTTGGAAAAAGGATGGCTATAACTATTACTTGTAGCCGTCTACTTCCGGAGGAGTAGATGGACAACCAGGCAAGCAAGCAAGGAAGCACACTGCATCTTTTTAATGATGAGGATTTGTTGTAACGTGTCTAAAGACTACTGTCCTGCAAGTAGCCTACTCACGACGATACCTGGATAATTCACGAGAGCGGGAACTCGTATTATTACGGAAATTGTACGAGTTCCCAATTCAAAGTTTCACACCGGCCCTCTTTGTGAGATCGCCCTAATTACTCATAGATTCTATAAAATACTTTTCTACAAGAGACTTACTTGATGCGAGTAGAGCAATACTCTGAAGTAATCTGAAGTAATCTGAAAATATACTTTATTAGTTCTTATTTTGTTCTCCGTTTCTCCTTCTTGTGGCTGTCCTCAAAATCTTGTTTGTCCCAACAAGCTCTTGGTGCCAACAACAGTACATTTTGCAAAGCTATTTTTTTATTTAAATAGTTAAGTATGAGTATTTATTTAAATAGTTAAGTATGAGTATTACCAAGAATTTATAGGGTTGGGGAGGAGAATTTGTGACTGAGACCCATACTGAAATGTCTTAGATACATTCGTATTAGTTCAGTCTTAGTTTACGGAGGAAAATTGGAAATTAGCCATCAGCAAAAATTATACACTAGAAATAACGTAGTTCATAAGCCACCTTTATGCACTTACATTTCGTCGGAGTGGCATGACCTGGATTCGAACCGGCTACCCAGTTCGCCCCCAGATCACTTGTATAGCGCCTTAACCGCTATGGCCACAACCTCCACTGGCTTTTTGCGATTTGTGTTTATTTATTTAGTTTACAGAGGGCATATGTGTTTTATGTGGGAGTTTCTACTCAGTTTTTAGCCTAAAATTAAACTAAACGAAACGAAACTAGCTTGTATTTAATTATTATTTAGCCTAGCTTAGTTGTAATTTAGTTTACTTTAGATTTGGGCTGAAAAATGAGCAAAAATTACCAGATGAAACACGTGGCGCCCACTGAAAACTCGGATTGAACTAACAGGGACAAATTTAACATGTTTGCTTCAATAGGGACTTTTTAGAGTTACAATTACTATTACCATGCAGGTGTTTCTATATATAGCTGATCTTAGATTTTTTTTTGTTAAGTAATGAAGTTATCACTAGCCTACACCAGGTAGAAAGTGTTCTTCCACGTCCGACATATTTTCGTGTGAGATTTGTAAACTCCTATAACTCAAAACCTGTAAAAGATAGCATTACAAATCGAAATGTAAATGAGAGTAATTAATGAAGAATAAATAATTAGATATAGGGCCTAAATCAAGATAGTCTATACAAACAAATATGTAAATGAAAGAGTAAATAAATACAGGGCAAACAAAGGGTAAATAAATAAACAATGGGAAGTAAGGGTACTCAAGAGTACATATAAATAGGGATACATAAAGTAAAAACAAAATCAAACAGAATATCATACAAACCAATATGTAAATGAAGAAAACAAAGGGTAAATGAAGGGCATAAATAAGGGTAAATAAGGTTAAGTAAGGGTACCAAACAAAGGGTAAATAAAGGTAAATAATGGCAAATAATGGTATTGGGTTTAATGAGGGTAAACAAAAGTAAACAGTGATTAATAAGGGTAAACAAAAGTGGACAACAAGAGTAAACAAGAGTAAACAAGCATAAACAAAACGAGTTTACAACAAAGTTAACAATAGTAAACAAGAGAAAACAATATAGTAAACAAGGGTAAACAATAATAAACAAGGGTAAACAAGGGTAAATAACAGTGGCAAAACATGAATAAAAAAGGATAAAACTAAACGTTACTCAACAGCAAGCAATATTTTTTTAATTAAACCTTTGTATGTCAAAAGAGAAAAGCACTCAAATACATTCTTACACCCAGCCTTTGTCTTTTAGGAGTGCTTAAAAGTTCGTATCATATTTCTTTTTAACAATTTGGACAACAGAAGAAAGATGCACTCACTTTAAAAGGAAGGTCATTTCATAGAGGAAGAATCGTGTCCGTCTAAAAACAAAGGTTATACCTGCGACCATGGTCTGTACACATGAACGAAGAAGTTAATAGAGTAACTTGATAATTGAGTGTTGGTTTGGAGAGGATTAGATTTCGGCAAATGCATCGTGTTTCGGTTGTAGTAACTTGAGATTGAAATTGAGATCTATTGATAAAGAGTGGGCGAGGATGCGGATGTACAATATCGGACAAGGAAGTTTAGAGAGGAAAATGTTGGCTTCTCTGCTACGCTCTTTATGGATTACTCTTTCAGAGTATGAGTGGCTGCACAAGTTTGATTGTTTTAAGACATTGGTTTCAGATATGACGAATAGGCCTATGCATATTTCATGTCGCAGACTGGGCGAGTGGTAAACTGCTACGGCATATAATTACTTCATTAAGTCCGTTTTAGCTGTTTAGACACTCTTGGACGACAGGTCAACTTCTCGCACGTAGGTTGACACGTTCTAAGCATCCGTGTTTTGCTTTTCTATCTAGCAATTTAGCGAAACACAAGTATGGTTAGCGATTAACGTCAAACTCTGGGTAAATAAATGGGATTACGTGTGTGCATATTCTCTAATACTGACTTTACACCATAATCCTGTTTCGCTAAATTGCTCGATGGAAAAGAAACGCACGGTAAACAATGACTAGCAGGCTGAGTTTTAATAATTTAATGTGGATAAGGTAATGCTTGGTGTGGTTTAAAACATTGGCTTAATGCACTTTTGTCCTTTATGGATATAAGGAAATAGTGATGGATTTTCGCTTTAATGACGTTAATTCAGTATCTATATTCACCCAGTGGTGTTTTGGTGCAGGAGCAAAGCGGAGCAGTTCTTTCCCCAGGAAGTGGTGCCCGCAAATGTGGATGAGTATGTACAACTTGGGGAAATGCAAATCCAAGAATTGTGCAATGCAAACGTTTCAAACTATGTTTCAGTGAAGCGAGAAATGCCTTTCACGACTATGTTGACAGTGGTGGTTGCAGGATTCCAAATGATCTGGTTCCATTAAAAAACTGCACTCTGGTTATACCAAGTAGCATCACGAAGTGTGAACGAGCCACATGAACTTGATTGCGACTGATCATTGTTTAGTCAACAGTGCTTGTTCGCCACTTTTCATCGTTAATGTTTATCAATTTGTACAGACCACCAATCAAATCCGAAGTAAATTTCTTGGCATTGATATGGAGTTCATTGGCCTGCCTCACTGGCCTCTATAGTCGTCATTTTTTTTTGGTAACTCAATGGATGTGGCTTTGAGCTCGATTGGCTTTTTAAAATTCTCATTTGGTATTTTTTCTTCTTGTGAAGAAATTAGTTTAAGGCAGTGGCCAGTTTCGAACTCAAGCATGCTGGGTTATCTGATGAGTTGTAGATTGACACCTACACGCACTACACCACGCTGACTAGTTTATAAAGACAGTTTAGTTGTTGTTCTTAAGAACAATAAGTTGTGTGTTGGATGACTTCATGAGCCATATTTTATGTCTGCGGGACTACTAAAATTAAGTGGAGAACATTTAATTATTATTAACAGACAAGCCTCTCTGCAGGGTGTCAGACAACCGCCATTAAAAAAAAAGGCTTGGCTTTCTATTACATCTAAAGATGACCCACTCATCTAAACATCCCCCCCACCCCACACTACCTTAAAGAACTTGAGATTTGGCTAATATTCATCCCCTCCTACC